>BTPG01000126.1:11044-50000 GCA_036245525.1 Semisulcospira habei | reverse complement strand
GGTATGTGGAATGTACGAACCCTGTTTTACAGAGATCAGACGAAGAGACCGCACAGAAGCCCTCATATCCAGGGAGCTGGCGAGATATAAGATTGACATTGCGGCTCTTAGTGAAACCAGATTTGCTGACGAAGGCTCGATCTGTGAACCTGAGGGTGGGTACACCTTTTTCTGGAAAGACAAAGCTAAGAACGAGGACAGGATACATGGAGTTGGCTTCGCCATCCGCACCACGCTCCTCCGACAGCTGCCTTCTCTTCCCACTGGCATCAGCGAACGAGTGATGAAGCTCCGTTTCCCCATCTCCCACACCCGACATGTCACAACCATCAGCGCCTATGCTCCGACACTCACCAACGCCGATGACGACAAGGAGGCGTTCTATGAGAGCCTCGACTCCCCGCTTAAGTCCACTCCTGCAAGTGACATACTCATCGTGCTTGGTGACTTCAATGCTCGGTTGGGCGCGAATGTTACTGGCTAGTAAGCACAAGACAACGTGGATGCATCCCAGGTCCAAGCAGTGGCATCTCATAGACTATGTCATTGTTCGCCAGCGGGATACTCGTGATGTCAGAATCACCAGAGCCATGAGAGGAGCCGAGTGCTGGACCGACCATCGGCTGGTGCGGTCTGTCCTCAACCTGCACATTGCACCAGCACACAGGAAGAGGCTAAAGCTCACCCGACCTTCATTCAACCTGGCCAAGCTGAAGTGCCCGGACGTCAAGGAAAACTTCCAGTCCCACCTTGATGACCTGCTAACTGCCCATGGACCTTTGACTGGCAACCCAACTGAAATGTGGAACCAGTTCAGGGGGATGGTGACGGAGTCTGCCAAAGACGTGCTTGGACCCAAGAACCAGGATTGGTTCGACGAGAACAATGAAGAGATCAACAAGCTACTGGAGCAAAAGCGCAGTGCCTTCATCGAGTGGCAGAACGACATCAACTCCTTGTCCAAGAAAGACCGCTTCAAACACCTCCAGAGAAAAGCCCAGAGAGAGCTCGTCAACATGCAGTACACCTGGTGGGACAGCAAAGCAAGAGAACTTGAACATTTTGCTGAATCCAGCAACTCCAAGGAGTTTTTCAGCGCTATGAAAGCTGTCTACGGCCCTGCCAGACCCGGCACAACCCCTCTCTTTTCCTCCGACGGCTTCACCTTGCTAAAGGACAAAGGCAGCATCACTGAGCGCTGGAGAGAACACTTCTCACATCTGCTGAACCTGCCTTCCACTGTTGATCCCGCGGCCCTGGACATGATTCCCCAGAAGCCGACACTGGATGACCTCGACCTGCCGCCAACCCTGGATAAGGTCAAGAAAGCAATCAACCAGACTAGCTCCGGCAAGGCTGCAGGCATGGACGGCATCCCAGCAGAGCTCTTCGAAGCAGCTGGACCAAAGACCCTTGACGCCTTCCTCAACATTCTGACATGCATCTGGGCAGAGGAGAACATGCCACAGGAATTTAGAGATGCTACAATCATCTCCCTGTTCAACAACAAGGGCAGCAAAGCAGACTGTGAAAATTTCCGAGGGATCTCACTCTTGTCCATTGCTGGCAAGATCCTCGCGAGAGTCATCCTCAACCGCCTGATCAGCTCTATATCTGAGGAAGCAATCCCAGAGGCGCAGTATGGCTTCAGACCAGGCCGCAGCACAGTCGACATGGTCTTCTCTGTGAGACAGGTCCAGGATAAATGCATTGAGCAGCACATGGGCCTCTACGCTGCCTTCATAGATCTGACCAAAGCATCACCAACATCATCCGCCTCTTCCATGATGGAATGGTAGGAGTTGTCCAGTCAAACGGCGACACATCCAAACCCTTCGACATTTCGGACGGTGTAAAACAAGGTTGTGTTCTTGCCCCTGTGATGTTCAACCTGTTCTTCACCTGTGTCCTGACCCATGCAGTACGCGACCTTGAAAAGGGAGTGTACCTGAAGTACAGACTAGACGGCTCTCTCTTCGACCTCCGTCGACTGAACGCCAGGACCAAGACCATCGAGAGACTGATCATTGAGGCGCTGTTTGCCGATGACTGTGTGCTGATGGCGCACACGGAGTTTGCCCTCCGGACCGTCGTCAACAGATTCTCGGAAGCCTCTCGAATGTTTGGTCTCACCATCAGTCTCAGCAAGACCGAGGTCCTGCACCAACCAGCCCCAGGCACAAGAGCCCCCACCCCCACCCAAAGTGTATATCGAAGGCACCGAGCTGAAGACTGTCGACCAGTTCAGATACCTTGGGAGTATCATCTCTTTTGACGGTACTATCGACAAGGAAATCGCAGCTCGCATCAGCAAAGCCAGCCAAGCCCTGGGACGCCTGTGCACTCGTGTGTTGAATAACATCAACATCAAGCTCTCCACCAAGATCAAGGTTTGCAAGGCAGTAGTCCTCCCCAGCCTCCTCTACGGCTGTGAGTCATGGACGCTGTACAGAAAGCACCTCAAGCAGCTTGAACGTTTCCACATGAGATCCATGCGCTCACTCATGGGCATCAAATGGCAAGACAATGTGACAAACCTGGAAGTCTTGGACAATGCTTGCTTAGTGAGTGTTGAAGCCTTGATCTTAAAGACACAACTCCGCTGGACAGGTCATGTCATACGCACTTATGATTCTCGCATGCCACGCCAACTCCTGTATGGTGCACTCTCAAAAGGCGACAGGAAGCAAGGACGGCCAAAGAAACGCTTCAAAGACTGCATAAGAGACAGCCTCAAGTACTGCGTCTTCCCGGTAAAGGAACTTGAAGCACAAGCACAAAACAGATCCGGCTGGCGTGCCGCCACCAGGAAAGCCTGCCCGCTCTTTGAACACAATCGGCGCGAACAGATCACCAGTGCCAGAGCTCGCAGAATGATGGCGTCGACTCTCCCAACAGCTACGTTCCAGTGCCCCCATTGCCCTCGCAGGTGTGGCTCCAGGATTGGCTTGGCCAGCCACACCCGCACCCACAAATAGAAGTCACGCACAATGACGAATCATCGGTTTCGATGGTCTACACATTATAGTAGTAGTAGTAGTAGCAGTATACATGTAAAATTCTTCTATAAATAAAGCAAAGTATGAGTGACTTTCCTGCACTTTGTGACTGACTTCCTTTCACAATAAATCACTCGTGCTCACTGATCAGGTGGAGCTGGGCATCCAGAACTTACTTGGCATATTGGGAGACGGGTCAATGTTATCTCCATAAGCTGTCAGTCCTAATGCTAATGGTTGAACAATCTTCTATGTTTTTACAGACGGCCCAGGCATTTCCGGTACGATGTTTTTGTCTCCTACGCTGAAGAGGACGTGGGCTGGGTGAGAGGAGAGTTGCTTCCCGTGCTTGAGGGCCGATGGGGGTTGAAGCTGTGTATCCACCAGCGGGACTTTATTTCCGGCAAACACATCATGGACAACATCTCGGACTGTGCGGAGGAAAGCGAGAAGATCCTCATGGTCTTTTCCTCCAATTTCGCCCGCAGCCCCTGGTGCCAGTTTGAGCTCAAGATGTGTCAGACTTGCGTCATGGATCGTGATGACGTGTTAGTGCTGGTGACGCTCGGAACTACGTCATCGTACGAGCTGACTGGCGCCATGCTGGCTGTGATCAGCACCACGACTTATTTAGAGTGGATTGTAGGCGGTTATGATAGGACGCCGTTCTGGGCCCGACTACGGGCAGCTTTGGATGATATCTTTGCCAACGCCAGTAGAGTGGATTCTCAGGAGCACTTGGCACAAGCGTAGACACATTTAAGCATTGAATCGTCTGTGTTGGGTTACTTCGAGGGTTTCATAAGATAAGATAAGATAAACTTTATTGCCATATGCATAAACATTAGGAATTTTTTGCGGCATAACTGACGAGCGTCCATATTAAGATCAACACATAAAACATACATCACATTCAAGCAGACTCTAAAATACCAAACCACACATATGTATAACAGTCATTCTACTAAGTATGCACACACATCTAAGTAAGTGAAATAAGATAAATCTATAGCATAATAACCATGTTATGAAAACAAAGACCGCCAAGTGACCCGCAACGAAAACAGATTAGCTAAATTCACATCTATTTGTAAAACTTTATATCCTGTTTAAGAAGAGGTTTAATAGAACATATAAGGAACTATAAACAACTAAGATAGGCTGTAGGGACTTTGAGTCAATTTGCTAAATTAAATCATATCACAGGCACATTAGACAGGGCCTGAACAGCCAAGGGATAAAAGCTCTTCTGAAAACGAGTGGTTTTGGCCTTGATGGATCTAAAGTGTAAGCCAGATGGCAAGAGCTCGAACAGGCTATGTGCAGGATGGTACTCGTCATGTATGATGGAGCTCGCTCTCTTGATGGTGCGTGCATGGTACAGAGATTCCAGCGAGAGGAGATCGCTTCCAACAATATGATATGCTTTTTTGATCACCCTATTTAATTTCTTGCGGGCTTCGTCGGTTGCGCTGCCATACCACACCGTCATTGAGAAGGTACGAATGCTCTCAATGGCGGCGCGGTAAAACTGCACCATGATCTGCTGACTGACGCCAAAAGACTTCAACCGACGAAGAAAAAACAGGCGCTGCTGGGCTTTCTTTACTAGCGGTTCAATATTCTTCTCCCACTTCAGATCGTGCGAAATAAGAGTACCCAGGAACTTGAACGTTTCAACAATTTCAATATCGTTTCCTTGGATGGTTAAGGGAAGGGGGTCAGTTTTCTTTTTCCTGAAATTTCGACACTATAGACCACTCGATCCTCCTCCACCGCCTTCACCACTCCTTTGGCATCACTGACTCTGCTCACTCCTGGTTTCTCTCCTACCTCTCCGACAGACAGCAGTCCGTCACCATCGACGGCGTCTCCTCCAACCCAGTCACGCTCTCCTGCGGAGTTCCACAGGGGTCTGTCCTGGGCCCGGTCCTTTTCACACTCTACACCTCTTCCCTGTCCAACATCATCCAGTCTCACCACATACAGTACCACCTCTACGCTGACGACTCACAACTACTAGACAAAAACAAACTCGACAACACTCAGTCACTACTGACTCGCACGGCTGACTGCTACGAAGACGTGAAAAGCTGGATGACGGCAAACAAGCTTAAACTGAATGACGACAAAACGGAAGCCATGCTGGTAGGCACTCGCCAGAAACTTTCCCAGCTCCCTCCCTCCATCCACCTTCAACTCGACAGCACCCCCATCTCCCTCTCTGACTCGGCCAAAAATCTCGGCGTTATCCTCGATTCCTCTTTTTCCATGACCAGCTTCGTCTCCGCCACGGCCCAAGCATGCTACTTCCACCTCCGCCGCATCAGTCAGATCAGAAAATACCTCACTACCGAAGCTGCCACCAAACTTGCTGTCTCTCTCATCCTATCTCGCATTGACTACTGCAACTCTCTCCTTTCCGGCCTCCTTCACTCCACCACTTTCACTTTCCAGCACGTCCAGAACAATGCTGCCCGCCTCGTCCTCGGAAAGAAAAAATCCGACCACATCACTCCCCTGCTCAAACTCCTTCACTGGCTTCCCATCCCCCAACGCATCCAATACAAGATTCTGTCTCTCTGCTACAAATCCCTGAACAACTGCGCTCCCGCCTATCTCTCAAACTTACTTCACCCCTACACTCCTCCCCGCTCCCTCCGCTCCGCCTCCGACCCTCTCCGCCTCCACATCCCCCGCACCAAACTCAGCACTTTCGACCCCCGCTCCTTCTCAGTATACGGTCCATCCACCTGGAACACTCTCCCACTCTCTCTGTGTCAGAAACACTCTCTCTCCTCCTTCCAGTCCGCCCTCAAAACTCACCTCTTTCAACAGTTCTAGCACTATAACATCACCACATTCCCCATCCCAAGCTGACTGTCGTAATGTATTTCACTATTTCACGTGAGTCGTTGTCTAAAGCGTGCGCATGCGTGCGCGAGTTGTGAGTGCGCGCTTAGAGTTATAATTATTATACGATAAGCGCATTATAAATACCGTAATTATTATTATTATTTTAAATCGATTATCATTTCCTTGGTCTTACCAACATGCAAATCAAGGTTGTTGTCAGAGCACCAACCTACTAACATGTTTACCTCATCCCGATATGCACTCTCGTCATTGTTATGTACAAAACCCTTGACTGTCGTATCATCAACAAATTTCACTATGCGTGTGCTATCATAGTCGTTTGAAATAAGAGAATACAACAATGGGGATAAAACACATCCTTGGGGACCTCCCGTACTCAAGGCCAAAGACTGGAATACATGTCCACATTGACCAGGAGTAGGGAACTGACACAGCTGAACACAGTTCTGACCGCACGAACCGATCTTGACAATCTGGGGTCTGTTTAACAAGAAGTCCAGAATCCAGTTACAGATGGATTGTGCGAAGCCAAGGTGAAGCAGCTTTTTCATGCAGTCTGGACGGTATGATAGTGTTGAATGCGCTGCTGTAATCAACAAAAAGCAGCCTAACATACGCATTTGGCTTCTCCAGATGCTGCAGAATATAGTGCAGTCCTAGCGAGACAGCGTTCTCTACCGTTCGCGCGGTAAGCAAACTGATAAGGATCGAGGGAGGGGGGCATGACAGACAGGATGTGCTGCACGATCAGCCGCTCGAGCGTTTTCATTATGACGGAGGTCAATGCCACATGGTACTGATGGTTGCCTTTTTTGGTACGGGGATAATAGTTGACTTTTTGAGACAGTGTGGAACCTTGCATGCCTGTAATGACCAGTTAAATATGACTGTGAGAACGCCCGAGAGCTGGTCGGCACCGTAACGCAAAAGGCCAGGAGAAATTTCATCAGGGCCTGCTGCCTTACGCACATTCAAACGACTGAGAAGCCGCCTCACGTCCGTTTCACACACCACAAGAAAATCATCATCGGTACTAAGCGGGGGTGGCACAGAAACGGGGTAGTTATTTTGCCTGTCAAAACGACCGTAAAACACGTTCAGGTCGTTTGCCAGTGTGGGGTTGTGAGTGTCTGCGCGTTTTGATGCTTGTTTGTAGTTTGTGATTTTCTGTATGCCTTGCCACATATCTCTAGAATTGTTCGTAATCAGGTTGCTTTCCAGTTTCTGTCGGTATTGTCTTTTTGATTCTTAATACACTTCTGTACCTCATATTTAGCTTTTTTATACTGTTCTTTGTCATTAAAGGCGAAGGCTTCCTGTTTTGCATTGAGTTTGTCCCTAATAGTATTACTGAACCAAGGCTTGTCCTTAGGATATTTTGTGGCAGTCCTGGTAGGTATGCAGATGTCCTCACAAAATTTAATATAATCTGTAACCACATCCATGTACTCGTCGATACTGGTGGAGACATCTTTGTAAATGTCCCATTTGGTGGACTCAAAACAGCCGCGCAGTGTCTCCACCGCAGCGGCCGACCACTGTCGTACCATGCGTCTAGCTGGTTTCTCCCTCTTTTATGCAGTCGAACAGAAAAATAAAGAAAGAAACTTTTTCTCGGTACGTGGAACGTACGAACCCTGTTGGACAGAGATCAGACGAAGAGACCGCACAGAAGAACAGCCCTCATAGCCAGGGAGCTGACGAGATATAAAATCGACATTGCAGCTCTTAGTGAAACCAGATTTGCTGACGAAGGCTCGATCTGTGATCCTGAGGGTGGGTACACCTTTTTCTGGAAAGACAAAGCTAAGAACGAGGACAGGATACACGGAGTAGGCTTCGCCATCCGCACCACGCTCCTCCGACAGCTGCCTTCTCTTCCCACTGGCATCAGCGAACGAGTGATGCAGCTCAGTTTACCCATCTCCCACACCCGACATGTCACTATCATCAGCGCCTATGCTCCGACACTCACCAGCACCGATGACGACAAGGAGGCGTTCTATGAGAGCCTCGACTCCCTCCTGAAGTCCACTCCTGCAAGTAACAAACTCATCGTGCTTGGTGACTTCAATGCGCGAGTTGGGCGCGAATGTGACAGCTGGGAAGAAGTGATGGGCCCACACGGGCTGGGCAAGATGAACAGCAATAACCTGCTGCTGCTATCATTGTGCGCTGAGGATGGACTCGCCATCACCAACACCCTCTTCAGGCTGGCTAGTAAGTACAAGACAACATGGATGCATCCCAGGTCCAAGCAGTGGTATTTCATAGGCTATGTCATTGTCCGCCAGCGGGATACTCGTGATGTCAGAATCACCAGAGCCACAAGAGGAGCCGAGTGCTGGACCGACTATCGGCTGGTGCGGTCTGTCCTCAACCTGCACATTGCACCAGCACACAGGAAGAGGCCGAAGCTCACCCGCCCTTCATTCCACCTGGCCAAGCTGAAGTGCCCGGACGTCAAGGAAAACTTCCAGTCCCACCTTGATGACTTGCTAACTGCCCATGGACAGTTGACTGGCAACCCAACTGAAATGTGGAACCAGTTCAAGGGATTGGTGACGGAGTCTGCCAAAGACGTGCTTGGACCCAAGCAGAGGGTACACCAAGATTGGTTCGACGAGAACAATGAAGAGATCAACAAGATACTGGAGCAAAAGCGCAGTGCCTTCATCGAGTGGCAGAACGACATCAACTCCTTGTCCAAGAAAGACCGCTTTAAACACCTCCAGAGAAAATCCCAGAGAGAGCTCCGCAACATGCAGGACACCTGGTGGGACAGCAAAGCAAAAGAACTTGAACACTTTGCTGAATCCAGCAACTCCAAGGAGTTTTTCAGCGCTATGAAAGCTGTCTACGGCCCTACCAGACCTAGCACAACCCCTCTCTTTTCCTCCGACGGACCTTGCTAAAGGACAAAGGCAGCATCACTGAGCGCTGGAGAGAACACTTCTCACATCTGCTGAACCTGCCTTCCACTGTCGATCCCGCGGCCCTGGACATGATTCCCCAGAAGCCGACACTGGATGACCTTGACCTCCCGCCAACCCTGGACGAGGTCAAGAAAGCGATCAACCAGACTAGCTCCAGCAAGGCTGCAGGCATGGACGGCATCCCCGCAGAGCTCTTCAAAGAAGCTGGACCTGAGACTCTTGACGCCTTCCTCAACATTCTGACGCTAAGGGGAACATGCCACAGAAATTTAGATATGCTACAATCGTCTCCCTGTTCAAGAACAAGGGCAGCAAAGCAGACTGTGCCAATTACCGAGGGATCTCACTCTTGTCCATTGCTGGCAAGATCCTCGCGAGAGTCATCCTCAACCGCCTGATCAGCTCTGTATCTGAGGAAGCACTCCCAGAGGCTCAGTGTGGCTTCAGACCCGGCCATAGCACAGTCCACATGGTCTTCTCTGTGAGACACATCCAAGAGAAATGCATTGAGGAGCACATGGACCTCTACGCTGTCTTCATAGACCTGACCAATGCATTCGACACCATGAACAGAGAAGCGCTTTGGTTCATCCTTGCAAAGTTCGGCTGCCCCAGGAAGTTCACCAACATCATCCGCCTCTTCCATGATGGAATGGTAGGAGTTGTCCAGTCAATCGGCGACACATTCGCACCCTTCGACATTTCGGATGGTGTGAAACAAGGTTGTGTTCTTGCCCCTGTGATGTTCAACCTGTTCTTCACGTGTGTCCTGACCCATGCAGTACGCGACCTTGAGAAGGGAGTGTACCTGAAGTACAGACTAGACGGCTCTCTCTTCGACCTCCGTTGACTGAACGCCAGGACCAAGACCATCGAGAGACTGATCCTTGATGCGCTGTTTGTCGATGACTGTGCGCTGATGGTGCACACGGAGTCTGACCTCCAGAACATCGTCAACAGGTTCTCGGAAGCCTCTATACTGTTTGGCCTCAGGTACTATTGACATTGAAATCGCAGCTCGCATCAGCAAAGCCAGCCAAGCCCTGGGTCGCCTTGCGCACTTGTGTGTTGAATAACAACAACGTCAAACTCTCCACAAGATCAAAGTCTACAAGGCAGTAGTCCTCCCCAGTCTCCTCTACGGCTGTGAGTCATGGACGCTGTACAAAAACCACTTCAAGCAGCTGGAACGTTTCCACATGAGATCCCTGCGCTCACTCATGGGCATCAAATGGCAGGAGAAGGTGACAAACCTGGAAGTCCTGGACAATGCTGGCTTAGTGAGTGTTTGTTACGTGGTAGAATCGTAGTCGTAGTATAATAACCACACCAGACGCACACACGTAAGGTTCTTTAAATAAACCTCATTCAGCTGCAACCCGTCACACGTGGCTTAAGGATGTAGACAATACTGGAGTAACAATTCCAACAATATTTTAATTCAGCGATGCGATCTCCACACAATGCAATTCCAAATGCACAAATACTGATACAAAGTCTCTTCTGCAAATGTCCACACTGCGACACAAAGTTTCTCATACAGCGTCTCTCACAATGTACACCCTATACGGGCCACGTACCTACGATAAACTGCGTGTCTCTACCACTGACAGTGCAAGACAATGTATCTCCGCGCTTCCCAGCACCAATCTTTTATAGTGCTCCAATTTCTAGAACAATCCAGGAAAATGATACAATGCAACCAATCAAAATAATCTACGCAACTGAAACCCATAAATACCAACAAAGAAAAACTCTTCCAGAATCACTACAATAGGCTACAAACATACGGCTGCTCAATTCAGCTCCAAATCCTTGGTAAAATGACATCTCACAAAAGTATGGCAGGCAGTTCACAACTTAGTCGGAAACTTCGAGAACCTTCACAATTTTTCACAACGCACAAGACAACGGTTGACCGCTTCACGCGCACAGTAAACAACTTGTTTCCAAAAGAGCGGCTTTACACTCTAATACCGAATTTCAAAAGGTTGCCGACGCTTTGATGTTACACACACGAGGTCACTAGACAGAGCGCGATTTTTCTCTAATGTTCTAGTCTATTCTCAGCGTAACTACACAGTACAAAAATTGACCGCTTTTCTCCGTGTGACTTCGCTAGAAACTTATAATAATAATACCGTTATTATATAGGCGCTTTTTCTCAATTTTTGGGTGAATCGACTCAAAGCACCGCGAACTGAAACCCAACGCGCACACTCACGTAACAGACACGGATTTACACCATTTAAGACAAACACAGTACAAGACAAAAGAAGGGCCAGTTCAGCTACTGTCCCCCATAACCCGTCTGTTAAGGCGGTCCATTATCACTTTAGTGTCGTGGACGTTAAACCCCGAACTAACCAACCAACCTGGGGCACGTTCATTGTTACTGTAGAGTTGTAGGGGCATTTTCACCCACCAAAAACACTAAGACTTTACTTGACTTTGGAACTATCTTCGTGTGTTTCATGGTTCCGTACGGCATTGATAGCTCTGTTGTGACCGACTTTAAATGGCCTTAGCTGCCCGCTTGGCGTTAAACCGGCATAACTAATTAACAACTGCTGTAATGTGAACTTGCCCCCTTACGCCCAAACCTCGTACGGACTAAAATGTGCATTTATACCAACTGTTAACTCAAATTTACTGCTTGATATGGCTAATTTTGAATAGAAGAGAGAGAACGGTGTTTTCAGTTTGAATTGTGGGATAAAGATAAAGATAGCTACACTATAATCCATGGATTATGCGGGCCGAAATCTTCCTTTCAGGCGTGTGCGTGCTACTCCAACCGTCAAATAAAACACACCCACAAAAATCGGTGGAGGAAATATAAAAAAGTAAAGGAGAAATGCATTGAGCCTTTTCACTGCTCCTGCCTGGGATTTTTCCTTGTCTGTTACAAAAGATTGTTGTGCGATCCGGATGAGTGCTTATCAGCATACCATAGCTTCAAATTACTTAACTTGTGCGGTGTTGGTCTACCGTATTTAAAATACAAAAGACTTTGAAATGGGGTTGGTCGGAGCGCATTCCGGAGCAAACGCATGACGTTTTTGATGTGCGGGGCAGAAATTCTGGCAAGAAAGTAAAAAGATAAAAATGACGTCACGTCTAGCTACGCAAACCTTGCTAGAGAACGTCTATTTTGGCGCCAAAGCGCCGTGTGTGTGTGTGTGTGTGTGTGTGTGTGTGTGTGTGTGTGTGTGTGTGTGTGTGTGTGTGTGTGTGTGTGTGTGTGTCAGCGATTAGAGCCCGCGTTTGAGGACGGACAAGCTTGAAATTTTTGGATACTGTCCCTAAAAGAATTATCTGTAAGACTTTTTTTCCGATGTTTTGATGAAGATGCTCACTGGCTAGAAAATGTCCGTTTTACAAAAACCAGTTGATCCATAGTGGAGTACGTAATTTTTCTTATTTTTACTAGATATTTTGCATATAGCTAGATAAAAGGGAGATACTGAATGAGTTCGTTAACCAGAATTGTACCTTTAGAACTTTTTGAGTGATCATTAAATATTATATATATATATATATATATATATATATATATATATATATATATATATATATATATATATATATATATATATATATATATATATATATATATATATTCACTCTTTTGGCATTAATTTCACCAATTATATGGGTTAATCTTAAAACAATTGAACAATTTACAAAAAAAACATTCTTCTCATTAATAATCGCATGATTTTTCGTATACGCAGAAGAGCGTAAAAGTTTTGACCAATCAGAGAAAAGGTTCGCCTTGGATCGCTCAACACGTTGAGCGAACTTTTTCCGACAGCGAACTATGGTTTGCCGAGGTTCGTGAACTACTTCGAACTAGGTTCGCCGTATCTTTAGATCGTCCAATTAAGAACCAACCTGGTTCGCCCGAGATCGTTAACTCTAGATCGTCAGAGTTCGCGAACTAAAGTTTGTTTAATTAAGAACGAGCTTTAGAGAAGAGGGAAATGGATCAGCATAATAAGCCTAAAAATATGAACAACTCTGAATGTTACTAAAAGGTAAACGCATGTGAGCTCCAAACAATACGGTAGACTTTGGGATGAAATCCTCATCTTGGGTTGGTTTTTTTTTTTTTTTTTTTTTTTTTTTTTTTTTTTTTTTTTTTTAATACAGATATGCATCAGCTTTTTTATACACTTAGCCTACATTGTGATAACTGGTTTACACAAAACTTCAACTCTGTTTTATTTTTAGGTCAATCATACCTTCACTTCAACAGCTGTCATCGCAGACAAACGCCCAGCAGATCGACTGGTTGGTTAGTTCGGAGTTTAACTCATTTATCCCCGGGGCCTCATTCCCAAATTTTGGAAGTGTTACCTAACAACAATGTACCATTTGCAGGAGATGGATTGAGCATGATAATTCAAGGGTAGTGTCAGATTAGCTTGGAGCCTTCAGGCGCCAAGCTAATCTGGCACTACCCTTGAATTATCATGCTCAATTCATTTCCTGGTGCAGGGCATCGGGGCTAAACTCGTTAACGACCACGGAATGATAGTAGACGACCCTAAATTAACTAATATGGGGTACAAGGACAACTATTGCTTATGGAGCACGACCTGATCACTGATCAGTTCAGGTTAACTGCAACTATGTCACTTTGATTACCAGGACCTTTCAAGGGACGTGCCACATGAACTACGTTGTTAACTTTGCCAACTGTACAGAGCGGTCTGGCGTGAACAGTTTGCCGACTGTCAACACTCAGTAGCGGAGACGAACAATGAACAACAAACCTTTATTTTATAACGGTAAATGCATTTGGTTACAAGACCAATTTTCAGACTTGCCGTTACTACCATTAAGCTAAGAACTACCATTAAACACTATCACAAACAAAACAACGGTTTCACACGAAAGTAAATAAAAGCACACAGGAACAAAAACTCACTACATAACACACACATACATTCTACACCACACACGTACACACAAACATGCACATACTGCAACACACGCGCGCACACACACACACACACACACACACAAGACACACCAACGCACACACACACACACTACACAACACGCATACACACACTCACACGACCGCCCTCACCTCCCCCCCCCCCCCACCACCACCACCACCACCACCCCCCACCCCTCCCCCCCCCCCCCCATCCCCCCACAAAAAAGGGCAACAGTGAGGTGCAAAGATAGGTAGCAGGATTACGTCATTGTCCAATGGTTTAGGGTGTTTGAAAGAAACAGCGGTGAATTGCAATTATTGGCGCAACCCAATGCGCAAAAGGTCATCGGGCCGGTGTCGGCCGCTGTTGGCCCGCGGCGGTCCGTATGCGGGCTAACGGCGGCCGACGTCGGCCCGATGACCTTGCGCGCATTGGGAACTCATTTTACTGCCGTGTTGAAACACTTTGGCTGACAGCATCACCTCGACCAAAAATAGCTACCGACAACCAATGAGTTAAATAGTTTCACTATCTATGTCTCTTGCAGTTAGACCGCGAAGGCCGCTTAACTCATTCTACCCCAGACACACCACAGGAAGATAAGGATCGACCATGATAGTTCAAGGGTGATGCCAGAATAGCTTGGCGCCTATGGGCGCCAAGCTATTCTGGCATCACCCTTGAACTATCATGGTCGATCTGTGTCCTGCATTGCAATGCAGTCCGCAAAGGCAAAATTAAAGGATTTGGGTGTTCGGGTAGAATGAGTCTGAGTTAACATATTGTGTACGTATGTTAAGTGGACGGCCGGGCTGCCGTTGAGCTAACCGGATACAAAATATGTTACGCCCGTAATTCAGTCGCAATCTACCTGCCAGGGACACAGATCATCATGGGCCCCTGCAGATGCGAGGACTCATGAGAATCTATGCATCTCTTGCTGAAGCCACTTTGTGTTCATGTTCCTCGGACGGCTGGCGTTGAATTAAGGAAGATTTCGGCAACACAGTCTGCGTCCTCTGGCGGCCGTGAATGTGTTACTGAACTCATTCTACCCCAACACCGAAATCCTCAAATTTTGCCGTTGTCCTCTGAAGACTGCATTGAGGAGCAGGACACAGATCGACCATGATAGTTCAAGGGTGATGCCAGAATAGCTTGGCGCCCATAGGCGCCAAGCTGTTCTGGCATCACCCTTGAACTATCATGGTCGACCCTTATCTTGCTGTGGTGTGTCTGGGGTAGAATGAGTTTTAAGCAAAAGGCGCCCTCGAGCCTCCTGAGTCCCCGACGTTCTTTGCCGCTTACAGATGGACGGGTGTCGCTGTTTATGTGGTGGGGCAATACACGCTCTGCTGTAAATGTAAGCCGGGTCTGTGCATTCAATTCAGACACACTTGACACCCTTCCTGTTCATATCCGGGAAGTTAGCAGTGCTCGGACAGATCAGTGACTCTTATTTCCGTTATTGCGCATATCAAACAGCACAAAAGGAACGAGAAACGCTACGTTGGGAATTACCCATCCACATAATCATGTGCGTATTGACAACTTTCTTAACTCACTGTACCCCAGGTAAGAAAAAAACACCCACATTTTGGACTGAGTTATCCTCTGAGGACTGCATTACAATTCAGGAGACAGATCGACCAGGATAGTTTAAGGGTGGTGGCAGAATAGCTTGGCGCCTATACGCCCCAAGCTATAACGCCACCACCCTTGAACTATCACGGTCGAGCCATATCTTGCTGTGGTATGTCGCGGGCAGATCGAGTTAACATAAGGAAATAAAACCAAGTCTATGGGATGCGACAGTAGTGTGTAAGCCGACGTTCAGCCGTGGACAAATTATAGAATATCGATGCGGCATATCTTTTACTAAATTCGAATGTGCCTGTCTCATTTATACGGTACTAGTAAAATAATTATGCTTATTAATAATAACTTTGCCACATAAGTGTCTGGGAGGAATTATTTTCCACTTTTGTTTTAGGTTCAAAATGATGGCCACACTTCAATGCCAGGTTTTCGCCGTGCTGGTTTCCATTTGTTCACATGCAACATGTCAACTGACGAGACAAAAATCGTGTTGGGGCATCCCTGTGCCGCCATACCTCATCACTCACAGGTGTTTCGCTGATCTGTGTCGCTGTAACAACTACACTCTCGACTGTTCTTTCAACTTCGGCAGACTGGACTACGTGCCGTATGTGTTTGACGGCGTGCAAGTTCTCAACTTCTCCAGCAACGGCCTCCTACAAATTACAAATGACGACTTCTTCCACAATGTGTCTGCCACTGTCTTGCTCATTGACCTGCTAAACAATGGACTGACCTACATAGCTCCCGGAGTTTTTGACGGTCTGCAGCGTCTATCTCGCCTGCTTCTGGGTGGAAACAACTTCACCTACCCGGCGTTAAAGCCCGTTCTCGGCATCCCGACTCTAGACAAACTCACTATCACGTGTGGCCATCTGGGCTCCGTTCCCAAGGACGCTTTCAAAGGCAGTCTCATGACGAAACTGACGGTTCTAGACCTGAGCTGGAACTCTGCTGAGTCTCTGGACATGCATGAGCTGAAGCCTTTGCGTAGTCTCGCCTACCTGTGGCTTTGGAGCAATTCCATCAGCAAGCTGACAACCGCTAGCATGTCCAACTTATTGAACTTAGCCGTGTATGACAACAGACTGTTTGATTTCCCAGTCACCTGCCAAACAGGAACTAGCCAGTCTTTGTTTCCCAAGCTAACACTCCTGAATCTGCGTTTTAACATGATCAGCAGCATTCAAAGCCCAGTTTGTCTTCCTAGTCTACATCTCTTGAATTTAGAGTACAACCGTTTCATGTATTTTTATCCCGGGACTTTCTCCAACCAACGTTTTCCTCGCCTAACGCTGCTGTATCTGAACCAAATGGAAAGCAAAATTCAGTTGTTGGATCGATACACATTTAACAACTCTGCCCTCCAGTTAATCCACCTGCGTCTGAACAACATGAACTTTGGGTCGGAATACGTCCACAGAGATACATTTGCTGGATGCACCAACCTGGAAGAACTAAATCTAGAGAAGAACGACTTTAGCTCTATTTCCGACGAGAAAATGTTTGACCTGTTCCAGCACCTGCCCGCGCTCAGTTTCCTGAATCTTGGTGCTACCGGGATGAACCGACTGTCTAGAAACACACTGGCCGTCTTGAGGGCTGTAGAGATGCTGGACCTGATACTCAATGACATCACCCACTTGCCGGACGGAGTGTTCGACCAGCTCCCGAGACTGAGAACTCTAGTGTTGGATCGCAACAAAATATCGGCCATCACAGAAAACACCTTTAATAAAACAACGAGAAACAGGTAAGTATATATAGTGGAAATGTGTGTGTGTGTGTGTGTGTGTGTGTGTGTGTGTGTGTGTGTGTGTGTGTGTGTGTGTGTGTGTGTGTGTGTGTGTGTGTGTGTGTGTGTAAAAGGAGCCGACACTGAACTTGAATAATTGATGTAATGAAATATAAACCACACCGTATGTTTTTGCATTTACAATTTTGACTGGCCGAGTGACTGCCTGACTGACTGACTGACTAAAAGACTAAAAGACTGACAGCTTGACCGATTGTTGAGGTTTAACGTCGTGTAAGCTGGGGTTATCTTACTACAGCTAGAAGTGTGAATGTGGGCATGAAGAGGTCTTGATGCAATTTGTTTTGCCACTCTTGAGCCCCCACATCAGGCGAGGTTCGTGAACTGAAAGGCCTATATCTTGTGAACTTCCGTGTTGCCTGGTCCGGCAATGGTTTGGTCAACGCTGCTGAATTTCAGATTGCACCCAATGCGCAAAAGGCCATCGGCGCCGGACGTCGACCCGATGGACTTTTGAGCATTGGGCCAGTTGCTGGTCATGAGTGATAACCCGTTCGATTGCTCCTGTCGAATGATGGATGGATGGATAGATGGATGGATGGATGGATGGATGGATGGATGGATGGATGGATGGATGGTTGGTTGGATGGATGGATGGATGGATGGATGGATGGATGGATGGATGGATGGATGGGTGGGTGGGCGAGGTTTAACGTCGTGCCAGCAGAGGCTTTCTCACGGCGGCCCGAGAATTGTGAATGTAAGCAGCAAGAGGCCTTGAGGCAGGGTGCTTTGGCCCTCATGGGGTCCCATATCTGCCGGGTTTCATGACGGAACTATATCGTGTGCATTTTTGTGTCGCCCGTAGTGTTCGGGCATTGGTTTGGTTAACCCTTTGGGTGTCGGTAGCGGTTTAAGTCGTGATGATTCCCTTTAGGAATCATGGCGACTAAAACCGCTACCGACTCCCAAAGGGTTAACACTGTTGTTTTTCAGGTTACAGTCGCTGTACCTAGCTGGTAACCCGTTCGACTGTTCCTGTCCAATCTTGTGGCTTCAGCATTGGATGAGAAAGCGGCCTACTCTGTTCAAGGACTACCATCAAGATACCTACAACTGCTCAAACATCCCCATGAGGCTTAATGACTTCTACCTCGCCGATCAGGTGCGTGTAGTATAGACTCCTCTCTTTTGCTTACTGCCAAACGAGAATATATAAGTTTGGGGATTACATAACACTTTCAGTTCTAACAGCAATCACCGAATTTCCCACATCTGGTGTCGTCTTCAACAATAGAAGTTAATCTTACGTCAGAAGCAGGTGAAATATTGCACGGACTTCATACCTTCAGTGGATTAAACCTTTGGCTCTCAGTAGCGCGTTTTGTCGAGGCGATACCGACAGGAATCGCCTCGACAACTAAAAGCGCTACCGCCCTCCCGAAATACGAGAGCCAAAGGGCTAAGCCACTCCGCTCCATATGCAAGAGAATAGCCACTACAGGTTCAGGGACTTAACTCATTCGAAAAGTGCCGCCTCCGGACACGCGGCATAAGCCGCGTATCCGGAGAGGGCACGTATCGAATGAGTTAAAAGGATCTCTGTCTCTTGCTCGCAATGACTGAGTTCAAGTGCTTGGTACTTGCTGTTAGCACGTGATCTCGCCCATGTCCGTTGTTAGAATGCCGCACTGATTCACAGTAATGACGTGTGTGCCTGTGTCCAGGCCTGCGTGTTAAGTGCCAGTGTGAGCAGCGTCATCATCGCCGTGTGTTCCATTGTCATCCTGTGCGTCACCGCGGTATCCTTGCTGTTCGCCTACCACTGGCACTTGAGACTTGCACTGTATGAATGTTGTCGTGGGGACAGGCGACACTGGGCGTACAGGTCAGCATTTTTGCTTTGTTTTGTTTGTCTGTTTTAACCCTTTCAGGACCAACACCCTACAGCAGGAGATTCATTGTCCATGATAATTCAAGGGTAGTGCCAGATTAGCTTGGCGCCTTCAGGCGCCAATATAACCTGGCACTACCCTTGAATTATCATGGTCAATCCAACTCCTGCAAGTGGTACATAGTCGTTAAGTAGCCCTTCCAAAATTCGGGAAATTCGCCCATTGCGTTAAAAGGGTTAACGTTATTCATTTAGTAGTAGTAGTCAAGTAGTAGTAGTAGTAGTAGTAGTAATAGCAGTATGTAAAATTCCTTCTATAAAAAAAAAGCAAATTATAGTGACTTTCCTGCACTTATGACTGACTTCCTTGCACAATAAATCACTCGTGCTCACTGAACAGGTGCAGCTGAGCACTCAGGACTTATTTGGCATAATGGGAGACGGGTCAATGTTATCTCCATGAGCTGTCGGTTCTAATGCTAATGGTTGAACAATCTTGTTTGTTTTTACAGACGGCCCAGGCATTTCCGGTACGATGTTTTTGTCTCTTACGCTGAAGAGGACGTGGGCTGGGTGAGAGGAGAGTTGCTTCCCGTGCTTGAGGGCCGATGGGGATTGAAGCTGTGTATCCACCAGCGGGACTTTATCCCCGGCAAACACATCATGGACAACATCTCGGACTGTGTGGAGGAGAGCGAGAAGATCATCATGGTCTTTTCCTCCAATTTCGCCCGCAGCCCGTGGTGCCAGTTTGAGCTCAAGATGTGTCAGACTTGCGTCATGGATCGTGATGACGTATTAGTGCTGGTGACGCTCGGAACTACGTCATCGTACGAGCTGACTGGCGCCATGCTGGCTGTGATCAGCACCACGACTTATTTAGAGTGGATTGGTGGCGGTTATGATAGGACACCGTTCTGGGCCCGACTACGGGCAGCATTAGATGACATATTTTCCAACGCTCGTAGCGTCGCTGCTCACCATGAGAACCTGTAGCCAGCTGCATGAGCTAGCTTAGTCCCGCACCAGCCACTGTAGCTGTAGCGGCGCACCTTGCAACTGACACCTGGCGGTAACGTAGACCCTTCTGTTGTTAAACACATTCACTGGAATAAAATAAATCTAACTGCTGCCACTCTACACACATTGTGTGCATACAGTGCCGCGTGTAGAATGGAAGCAGTAAGCCAATACTACTTGTTCGGAAATCGGAAGTAGGTGACAATTGCCGCACGTGTTACGACGAGCGCTATGGATTGGGACCCGGCGAATAAAATTATGCTATATCCGAGCATTGTCTGTTCGATATTTTAATCCACTGTTTGCTTTGAATCACGCGTAGTTTTTTGGCCTAATTCTGATCAAAGTTTACAGAAATTATATATATATATATATATATATATATATATATATATATATATATATATATATATATATATATATATATATATATATATATATATATATATATATATATATATTTTTTTTTTTAATTCCAGTACTGAGGTTAACCCTTTCAGCGCCAACACCATACAGCAGGAGATTGATTGACCATGATAATTCAAGGGTAGTGCCAGATCAGCTTGGCGCCTGAAGGCGCCAAGCTGATCTGGCACTACCCTTGAATTATCATGGTCAGTCCACCTCCTGCAAGTGGCACATAGTCGTTAAGTAACACTAACTTCCAAAATTCTGGAAATGCGCCCATCAGTGGCGCTAAAAGGCTTAATCGCTTAACTGCTACTGTCGATAACGTTCGACGGGTAAGGACGCGTCTTTTCCGCCGAGCGGTTTCGTCAGTAGCAGTCAAGGGGTTGAACCCAGGGCGGCGACTCCATCACGATCAAGGAGTTGTCTCCCTGCAGGTTTTCACAGAATAGGGAAGACTAAGACTGAGAGATGCATGTCACTTGTAATGTGGCTTGTAAATTTGAAAATATATTTTATCCACTGAACTATCCCAATGCGCAAAAGGCCATCGGCTCGACGTCAGCCACCGTTGACCCGCGCACCCGGTGGTCTTTTGCGCATTGGATGATCCTCATGACTATTATCAACGGTTTCAATAAAGTCTTGAAATTGTTCAATCAGCACAACTTTATTTGTTTCTTTTAATGTAATTATAATATACAGAACACACTCACTCTAAGCGGCGGAAGACTAGGTTAGCAATTTACAGAAATTCGAAATGGAAAAGCGTAAATCAATTGAACAATGATCTATTAAATGTACTGAATAATCAAAGAAAAACTGTTTGTCATTACAACATCAGTTATAATTTGCAGGTGCGTCAGCTAAATGGACGTGAACAATGGTGTTGTGTATCACAAAGCAATCTCCCTCGACTAGCTGTGCTTAACTCATTCAGCCCGACGGCCGTATTTCCCAAATTTCGGATGCGTCATCTAATGACTATGCACTAGTTGCGGGAGATGGATCGACCATGATAATTCAAGGGTAGTGCCAGATTAGCTTGGCGCCGACAGGCGCCAAGCTAATCTGGCACTGCCCTTGAATTATCATGGTCGACCAATCACCTGCTGTAGGGCGTCAGGGCTGAATGTGTTAATCATACCGAGCGGATCGAGGGAAACGAGTGCACGTTTATATGGTAGAGGAAAACAGGGTATTTTATTATTATTTTAGGAAAGTAAAATGGACAACGTTGTAAAGTGTGTTAAAGACTACGAAAGGCTCAGTGTGCATATACACAATGCAATTTACATTATAGTTTACCCGTTGTATATTTAACACTTCGCTTCGAGAAGAAGACAATGCGGAACTTCGGGGGCACATGAGGATCTATACCTCGTGCAACATTGTAAGTGCCCTTTAAGGGAAATTTTTTTTAATTGAACTGAACTGAATTGAAAACAAACTCCTACTAATATTGAGCTACATTGCAGAACCTGTTGATGATGGCTTTTACAAGCTATCAGTTTTGTCATGGGATCTTCATTAGCTGAGTCCGAATCAGCACATTCTGCAATGTAACTCTTGCTCCAATGCACAAAGGAAGTATCGTATGTCAGGAAACATAGTACCCTCCTCCATTATCATGCAAGTCAACAAAAATTAAAAATCGCATCAGTGTGATGATGAAAAAAGGTGCACGATGAAACCTAAAGCAAGCATACATACTATGTTCATCTCAGCTTTCCTTTTCACAGCCAAATGTCTGTGTGACTAATTACAATCCGGATTCTTCCCTTTGATCCTTTGCAGTTCAAGAACCAGCCATCATAATAATAAATGCCTGGTGAGATAAATCGATAAGCTTTGAGGTAGTGTCAGGTTAGCTTGGCGCCTTGTCAGGCGCCGAGCTAACCAGGCACTACCTTTGGGCTCTCACAGCTGACGAAAGGTGCGCGCGGTGGCGCACAGGTTCAGGAGCACAGGGTGAGCAGCTTGCAGACGTGGTCGGGGCTGAGGGTTCCCGTCAGAAGTTTCTCCCAAATCTCGGGGAACTTGCTGTCAGCCGCGTTCAGACACTGTACGGGAACAGACAAACGAACAAGTAAATGCACGGTCTGTCTACTACGTATGGTTGTCCAACACCTTAACTGCCATCTGCAAGAGACATAAATCCTCATGGGCCCCCGATGTGGCGGGGGCTCATGAGGGTTTATGCCTCTTGTTAAGTCCTTTGTTCTCTAGTATGCCCAATGTCGGTCCCACTTCATTCGCATTCCACACGCGAATGTTGGTCAGCGTGCAGTGGTTTCAGACGCGAGATCCGTGATCACCTGGCAGCAAAGGGGTTAAACATATGTTGGTCATTCTTGCAGTAGCTAATCATTATTCTGTTGCCACATTGACAGTGAGCGCTACGAAATAAAAATGGAGAGGACGAAGAAAAACCTATACCGCGATGAAACAGACTGGAGTAAAAAAACATTTCCTTGAACTAAGCATTTTACCACACCAATTGTCCAAATAATACGCAACATGATAAGGGCCACCAAAATTACGCACATTTCTCTTCCAACTAAGAAACAACACTTACGGCAGAGTCAGTGGGAGGGGGCAGGCGGTGGCAGATATCATCCAAGAAGGCCTGAAATTTGCCCTGAAATCATGCAAAGTTCCTTGATGTAACATACAGCATTGTAATAAAATATTGCATATGTGTATGAGCTTATGTAACACTCAGCATAATCATCCGTTGTTTTGAATTAGTTGGTTGGTTGGTTGGTTGGTTGGTTGGTTGGTTGGTTGGTTGGCTGGCTGGCTGGCTGGCTGGCAGGCAGGCAGGCAGGCAGGCAGGCAGGCAGGTAGGTAGATAAGTAGATAGATAGATTCATTCATTCATTCATTCATTCATTCATTCATTCATTGTTGCAATTTTCCCACAGGGGAGAATAGCAGCAGCATAGGTAACGACGCCCTAATAATAAATTTTCATTCCATGGACTCGTTACTGCCACAGTATCCGAGGGTGGCAGCGGCGATAAAACTCTAATACGACGTCACATGCAGAAAAAAACGTCAGACGTCAACTTAAGACGTAATGATGCTGTCTGTGTCCTAGACAATGCATGTGACGTCATTCGAGACGTTCTGCACTTGGATACGCGGCCGGAATGCAGCGCTTCTCGATTGTGTTCAGAGTTTGCATAAAAGTACGCTCCGTCCTCAAACACACAAACTCACCTCGTCTCTGTAAAGGTCTTCATCCAGGATCTGGAAGGCGTTTTTGCACATGGTACACTTCACGTCCTTAACCAACGGCAATCCGCCCTGAGACAAAAGCACGGCCGACAATGCGAGAAAAGTAGTTACTCGATGCACATCAATATACAGTATTCGTATCTTGTGATAGGGAACACAAGAGATCAATGCTGTATAATGAAACACATGTATATTAAAAAAATAGTGCTTTCACGGTCGATCTGTCTCCTGAATTGTAATGCAGTCCTCAGATGCTAACTCCAAAATGTGGGTATTTCGTAGCTCGGACACACACAATGTGTTAAGTTATTTGACCAACTTTGCTGGGGGAGGACAGCCGGAGTGCCCAGAGGGCAAAGACCGCAATGAGCGGCTCCAATGTTTGGAATGTTATCAAGATACTTACAGCGAGACGTGTTGGTCTCTGTGGCTCAACTTGCACTTCCTCAGTCGCTGAACAAATAAACACAAAAACAACAAAATATATAACTTGTGATAAAAATTAAATCAAGTAACTCAGTCAGTCAGTCGGTCGGTCGGTCAGTCATTAACCCATTCAGCCCTGACGCACTACAGCAGGAGATGGATCGACCATGATAATTCAAGGGTAATGCCAGATTAGCTTGGCGCCTGTCGGCGCTCATCTAATCTGGCACAACCCTAGAATTATCATGGTCGATCCATCTCCTGCAACAGGTGCATAGATTTTAGATGACGCCTCCAAAATTTGGGAAATACGTGCGTCGGGCTGAATGAGTTAAATATATAAGTAAGTAGGTCAGTCGGTAGGTTGATCGGTCAATCAGAACGAGTGAGTGAGTGAGTGGGTGAGTGGGTGGGTGGGTGAGTGAGTGAGTGAGTGAGTGAGTGAGTGAGTGAGTGAGTGAGTGAGTGAGTGAGTGAGTGAGTGAGTGAGTGAGGGTGGGTGGGTGGGTGGGTGGGTGAGTGAGTGAGTGAGTGAGTGAGTGAGTGAGTGAGTGAGTGAGTGAGTGAGTGAGTGAGTGAGTGAGTGAGTGAGTGAGTGAGTGAGTGAGTGAGTGAGTGAGCGAGGGTGGGTGGGTGGGTGGGTGAGTGCGTGAGTGCGTGAGTGAGTGAGTGAGTGAGTGAGTGAGTGAGTGAGTGAGTGAGTGAGTGAGTGAGTGAGTGAGTGAGTGAGTGAGTGAGTGAGTGAGCAGGTCTTACAATTTTTGCAGAGTTTAATGTCAGCGCACACTTTCTTGGGGTCCCCTCCTTTGACCAGGGCAGCCACAAGCTGGGGGGCAAACGTCAGGCACTGCACACAGAGATAGCACGTGTACCCTTTGGCTGTCTCAGTAGAGGCTTTTATAAAAACCACTACCGACAGCCAAAGGATAAAAAAAATCTAAAATATGCTTTTGTGTGCTGGTCTATAACTTTGGAATTTACTACTTCCAGTCGTAAGATCCAAAAGCACTGACCTAAAAACATTTCGTCAACACAAAATATCGCACATGATTAGCCTACATGTATATGAATATTGTTCTCTGCCATTCCAACAGAATGGCAGAGAACAGAGAGGAATGGAGGGAGCTGGTTGCCAAGTCATCAGTGGTGCCCCAAGGGTCGGCAAGACTACGGGATATAGATAGATAGATAGATATGAATATTGCAAACCAGACCAAAAAGGTAACTGCCAAGCGTGTAAAATACAAAAGGTACCCAACGGAGAAAGAACACGCTTATAAAAGACAGTTACAACACAATTTATTAATATTTCGGGTAAATATCCTCTTTTCAAAATAGTCAAACAAACAAATATAGAGATCAGTCGCTACTTATCTTCATTATCGCACAAGGCCGTGACAAAGTGGCAACTCTTCTGCGATAGTGAAGATAAGTAGCGACTGATCTCTCTACATTTGTTTGTTTGTCTATTTTGAAAAAGGGTATTTACCCGAAATATTAATAAATTGTGTTGTAACTGTCTTTTATAAGCGTGTTTCTTTCTCCGTTGGGTACTTCTAAGAATATTGAACAAGAGTGCTCATAAAATGGAAATAAAAATTGTGAACAAATAGCAATTCATGAATTACACGTAGTACGAATAAAGTAGTAACATTTATTCTGTCCGGCATTAGTTTGCAAGGCAGTAATTTGTGAACACTAAAAACTTATTTTCCATCAGTGGACAATTCAACGAAAACAGAAACATTTTACAAGGTTATACACACATGATAGTCACCTTTATAGGCTGGGTTTTGCCGTCAGTCTACCTCGGTTAACTCATTCTACCCCAACACCAAAATCCTTACATTTTGCCCCTGTCCTCTCAAGACTGCATTGCAGTGCATGACACAGATCGACCATGATAGTTCAAGGGTGATGCCAGAATAGCTTGGCGCCCGTAGGCGCCAAGCTATTCTGGCATCACCCTTGAACTATCATGGTCGATCCTTATCCTGCTGTGGTGTGTCTGGGGTAGAATGAGATAAACTGTATTTAAATAACCTACAGCAGTAATGGTCAACAACAAACACAAATAAAACACAACACCAACAAAAGCGACACCAGGAACATTAACACCAAAATAACCACCAACACCAACAACATTGACTACAACGACTGTTTAACCTACCATAGTCTTGATGGTGCCTGGCAGGCTGTTACAGACTTTGTAGACGGTGGCGTTGATGGCGGCCTCTGACTTGTTGTCTTTGAGGTACTGATCAATCGTTGTCACCAGCAGCTGACAGAGTTCGCAGGCCGGAGTGTCCTGAAAGTCGACCACCCCGTTAGCTGGTTGGTTAGTTCGGGTTTAACGTCCACAGCACCGAGGTGATCATGGACGGCCCTGAGGGGCGGGTTATGGGGGGACAGGGAAATCTATTGCGTATGGAGTACGACCTGAAGACTCATCGACTCAGGCGCACTCCAACTGTGCCACTTTGATTTACCAGGACCTTTCAACGGACAAGTCCGTTTTTTTCCCCCTGGATTGTGAGTCCAGCTACCGGGGCCGGGACGGGATTCGAACCCACGACCCGGCAATTCCCTTCGCTCTCTAGCTCCGACGTTTAACCGCCTGAGCTATTTCGGACTCACCCCGTTAGCTAGTTAGGTCACACTTTAATACCTTTACTGCCAATGGTCGAAGATTTTCTTTTTAATGAAATCTTTGTTACAATCAGCGCCAAAGGGTACCAGCCGCCCTTGAGCGAATGGTACGACGTGGTGTCAGCAGGAGGCAATGAGGCTAGCCGTCCAAGGACCAATGATATAAAGCGGTGTTAGCAAGAGACATAGATCCTCATGAGCCCCCGCAATGCGGGGGCTCATGAGGATCTATGTCTCTTGCAGATAAATATTTTTCATTAGTTCTCAACACTAAAGGGGTAAACACTTGACACACTGCAGCGGTAGAGGAGGCGACCATGATAGCTCAACAGTAGCGACAGATTTGCCTGGCGCCGTAAACTCATGGATACTTTCAGCACTTGACACACAACAACGGGAGATGGAGTGGCCGCAACTGGTCAAGGGTAGAGGCAGATCAGCTTGACACCTCAAAGGGCGACACGCTAATCTGTCAAATGACCTTCAACTGTCTTGGGTGATCCGTCTCCCGCTGTATCTATCTCCCACAAAGAGTGTGCAGTTGGAAGACGCCCTCCAAACTTCCGACAGCCTGCCATCCAAATGATTCAACTTGCAAAAAAAAAAAGAGCATAATTATTACTCATCACCATTACGATTATCATAATCATCACGATCATTATCTATTAACAGCACATTTATTTGATTATTTCCGTACGGCGTGTATTCACCTCAATTTGACGTCGTAGCTGGTTTCTGAGGGACTCGTTTTCGAACTCTGCACACAAAACCCGCGAGAATAAACAATTCAGTATCGGAATAGAATTATGTATGGCCGTTGTTCTGCATGGTACGTGGCATAAATTCTAATTATCTTACGCATGTCGTAGGGTCGAGGATAACAAAGCACAGCACAGCTATTTTATTAACCCTAGACTGCTACTGTAATCCCTCGACTGGTACTGACGATATCGTCCGGGGAAAATACGAGTAACGCGTCTTTTCCGCCGGGCGGTATCACGCGTCAGTAGCAGAAATGGGATTAATTGAACTCAGGTCTTTCTAGAATCCACGCCATTTACAAATGTCCGGAGAAAGTTACTACTATCCTAAACGTATTTACGGTCATGTAAGTGAGCTTAGTAACTCAGAAACAGGGTGTTACCGGAAGTGCAGAGCTTGATTTTGGTACAGGCCTGTTTAGGGTCCACACCATTGGCCAGAGCAGCCACCAGCTGTGGGGCAAACGACAGACACTGGAAACAGAATAAATATATCTCGTATCAGCATCCCTTAGGTTTAGCTACTGCTGCCGCGAATATATGAATCGACCTCCGTGTAAATGAATCCACAGAGATGTATTTTGCAAACAAGTATCAACAGAATAAGTGACAATGCGGCTGCTGTTTTTCGCACATGCCTCTGCTACATCTCCAGTTAGCGACTGAATGATAGGCAGAAAAAGCTAGCATACTTGTGCGAATCCTTTGAAGAGAAGCCCAACCGATTTTTAACTCATTCAATTACAAGGCCACATTTCCCACATTTTGGAGGTGTCATGAACCCAACGAATATGAACTAGTTGCAGGAGATGGATTGACCATGATAATTCAAGGGTAGTGCCAGAATCTGGCACTACCCTTGAATTATCAAGTTCAATCCTTCACATGCTGTAGGGCGTTGGGGCCAAATGGGGTAGTAGACGATGGCCTCCATTTTCAAGATGTGTGCGCTGTTCTGTGATTTGGACCTCATGGCCCTAGGCCGTAAGATTCAAAATCACAGAAATATTAATTTATACACTGTGAATTCTGCTCACCATGTCCTTGATGGTGCCGGGCAGACTGTTGCAGACTTTGTAGACGGTGGCGTTGATGGCGGCCTCTGACTTGTTCTCTTTGAGGTAGGCGTCGATAGTCTGCACCAGTAGCTGACACAGCTCGCACGCAGGACCGGCCTGCAGGACAGTTAAAAAACAATTGGTGGTAAAATAAAGACTGTAGTTTGTATTTCTTATCGCCACACTACACTTTGAGCTCTTAATTGTTTTCTTCAGCCCCTCGACTTATGTTACTTACGATACTGTTCGGCGAAAAAGATGCGTAACTACGGTACCGTTAGTAGCCGTCACGGTGTTAACCCATTTAGCCCCAACGCCCTAAATAAAAAAAATAGATTGACCATGATAATTCAAGGGTAGGGCCGGATGAGCTTGGCGCCTGTAGGTGCCAAGCTCATCTGGCACTATCTTTGAATTATCATGGTCAATCCATCTCCTTCAGCTGGCACATAGTCTTTATGTGGCACCTCTAAAATTTTGGAAATGCGCCCGTGGGATTTAGTGGGTTAACCATCGTGCCTACAGAAGTGGACAGTGGCTTTACGTTTAACTTATAGAATCTGCTGATGCTTGTAGAAGATTTTTTTTTTAAATAATAATATATAAAAGAAGAAAAATGAGCAAGTTATGGACAACTAACCTGCACAGGTTCTACCTCCACAGTTCTCACAGAGATTTCTTCAGATTCAGGTTCAGGTTCAGGTTCGGTCACTGAAAAATACACAATACATGGGCACTAGACTTCGGATATCACAAACTGCATGGGGGACAGAAAAATCTCTTGTTATGTATCCCAAACGTTTCCTTCACGAAGCAATTTGCAACATAAGAAAAAGTGTAGTTGTGACTTCTATTTTTATACACTCAGGAGCAAAAGAAATGCGACATTGTTGGAATCTTCGGATTCCAAAAATATCGCATTTCCTTTGCTCCTCAGTATACATGTATCCGACTTATGTCATATCACTCTCATGTTAAAGGACATCGACACATGGACTTTAGTGTATTAATAGATCTGGGCGCACAGGCTGGCTAACATAGGCGATGCGAACCTGTTCTCCCCAGTTAGCTCCACTTACCCCCCCCCCTCACCCCCCCACCCCCCCCCCCCCCCACCCCACCCCACCTCCTCTCCCCAACCCCATACCCGTCGATGATTGAACTGAAGTACCTGAGAAATTCCGGCCTGCGAAAGCAAGAGACAGTAAGTCCATTTTTGTGAAGTGACATTTTCGTTGTAATACAATGAAAATGTTCGTTTTAACCCTTGACATCCTGATGCTGATCTTGTAAAATCTGATTATTGTCCTATGAAGGCTGCATGACAGATTAGGAGACAGATCAACTGTTTCAGTTCAAGGGTGGTGCCAGAATAGCTTGGCGCCTAAGGCGCCAAGCTATTCTGGCACCACCCTTGAACTATCAGTCAAATTTATTTCAAGCAATGGGTGTATCAGGATGATAAGGGTTAACGCGCACAAAAACAGACTTGCTGTCGTCTGCATCAACATGACAGAATTCACGGTCACACCAGTACACCACGGGAATGAGAAAATGAGTAGCTTGTTTACCGGAAGTGCAGAGCTTGATTTTGGTACAGGCCTGTTTAGGGTCCACACCATTGGCCAGAGCAGCCACCAGTTGTGGGGCAAACGACAGACACTGAAAAAGAAATATATATATATATATATATATATATATATATATATATATATATATATATATATATATATATATATATATATATATATATATATATATATATTACATATCCACATACTGTAAATGTTGCACCAGAGCTATTTTTGTATGCCTATATATTATTGTGTTATAACTGTCCTCTTTAAATGTGTTTCATTCTTTGTTGCGATTTTCTCTGCATTTTACATCCTGGCAGTCACAGTTCTGGTCTGGATTTATTCTTTGTTATGCACTGACGTTCAAAAGAAATGCGCCATTTTGGAGTGTTTTCGATGATTCCAAAAATATCGCATTTCTTTTGTTCCTCAGAAGTATGTATGTTGCATGCATCAACATCCATACTAATGTTAATAATAATAATAATAATAATAATAATAATAATAATAATAATAATAATAATAATAATAATAATAATAATACCGGTCATAATATACCGAATTATATAAGGACTACTGCTCTGGGAGAGAACAGAGCAGATAACAGCAGAGAATGAAATCGGGCGAAGAAGATGGGGATGGATTGGTCACAGTCTGAGAAAGCCAGCTTCCAGTATCACTAGGCAGGCATTGTCATGGAACCCCAGGGAAAGAGGAAAAGAGGCAGGCCGAGAAACTCCTGGCGTCGAGACCTCCAAGCAGACATCAACAGACTGGGAACCACCTGGAGTAAAATCGAAGGAGAAGCACAGGATAGGAGTCGCTGGAGGTCTCTCGTCGACGGCCTATACCAGGGGAGGGGTGAAAGGCGTAAGTAAGTAAGTAACTGCTGCAGAGACTGAAAATACGAAGAGAATAGCGAGGTTTCGTTTACAACGAACGACTCCCAACAACGAACGAGAGCGAAATCACGGAGGATAACCATCTGGTAACATAAGCATAGACAAAGGCCTGACGGCGCCAGGTTAATCTTGGACTACCCTTGAATTATCATGACCGATACATCTCCTGCTGTAATGCGTCAGGGCTTAATGGGGTCATTTCTGGACCAAGAGTCAACTGTGCTCACCATGTCCTTGATGGTGCCCGGCAGACTGTTACAGACTTTGTAGACGGTGGCGTTGATGGCGGCCTCTGACTTGTTATTCTTCAGGTAGGCGTCGATAGTCTGCACCAGCAGTTGACACAGCTCGCACGCTGGACCGGCCTGGGAGAACAATTAAGGCAATAGACATCTGTAGAGTTCCGTGCTTAACTCGGACTATGATGGACTATGGTGCGATTGCGTACTTGGATACCATTGGCCTGCCGAGCTTTTTTTTTTTTTTTATAAAGGTCGAGGCTGTTAGCGTGGCCGGTATGGCTATTCAGTAGTTTTTCTAGGCTCCACAGTCGTACTTTAGAGTTCAGCAGCGCTCCTAGGTCACACATCGTGTATTCGTTTGTTTACTCGAAATATTCGGCGTAGCGCGTGAGCTGCGCATGCGCGAAATCCATCAACCCAGCGAAACTCTACCACGGTCTACTGTTCACAAAGCAATAAGTGTAGACGTAGACTGCATTTCATTACCGCCCCACTGAAATTTGAGCTCTCAGTTTTGGGGAGTACGCAAAATGACATCTTGCCGACATCGGCCGCCGTCGGCCCGCTCGCGGGCAGACGGCGGCCGATGTCGGCACGATGTCATTTTGCGCACTAGGTACCGACGATACCGTTCGGCGACAAAGATACGTCATAATAATTGCGCGTCTATTCTTCCGAGTGGTATCGTCAGTAACAGTCGAGGTGCTAACCTGCCTAAAGTCAGGCCAATAGAAGTGAACAGTGGCTTTACTTTTATCTTGTAACATCTGCTGACGGCTGTAGACAGGTCATATTTTTTTTACAATAAAATTCTAAAAAGGAAACAGAAATGCAAGTTGTGGACAACTAACCTGCACAGGTTCCACCTCCGGAGTTCTCACAGAGATACGTTCAGGTTCAGGTTCAGTCACTGAAAAATACAGAGTACGTATGCAGTAGACTTCGGGTATAACTTAATGCTAGCGAACCTAAATGTTTTCGTTGTTATATATGTGGACGAGCAAGAAAATACAACTGCCACTTCACCGGAATCATCGGAAACACTAAAGTGTTTCCGAAGATTACAGTGATTTCGCATTTTTATGTTCGTCAGTATAAAATAGAAATGTGTTTTAAACGGAGTAATTTTCGTAAGTAAAAGAGTTGTCGTAAAGCTTGTGTTGTTATATATCCTAATGTGTTCACAGCCCGGGTCACCTTGTGTCAGAAGAAGTCGTCTGTTTATACATGGGCTTGTGTGGACTAATAATCCTGGGCGTGCAATTTGGCCAAAATAGGGAAAGATAACTCTCTCTTGGTAGCGCTCTAACGTTCTTATGGTAATTCGCTTAATCCCTCCCACTGTCTAATGAAAGTACCAGATAAATTTACGTCACCCAGCTCATCAAGCGAATGAGAAAATTTGGATGTTTACCGGAAGTGCAGAGCTTGATTTTGGTACAGGCCTGTTTAGGGTCCACACCATTGGCCAGAGCAGCCACCAGTTGTGGGGCAAACGACAGACACTGAAAACAGAATAAAATTACCTCGCATCAGAATCCTTTCAACTAATACTGCCGCGAATAAGTGAATCAATCTATGTTTAAATGAATCAGTCAGTCTGTATTTTACAACCAGGTATCAAAAAAAATCTGTGACAATTTGTTTTCAAAAACCAGCCAAGAGTGAACAGCGCTCACCATGTCCTTGATGGTGCCCGGCAGACTGTTACAGACTTTGTAGACGGTGGCGTTGATGGCGGCCTCTGATTTGTTATTCTTCAGGTAGGCGTCGATAGTCTGCACCAGCAGTTGACACAGCTCGCACGCTGGACCGGCCTGAAGTAATTTATATGTTCATATTACATATTACAGTTTATATGAATGTGATAATCAAAGTTCAAGTTATGGAAACGTGTCAAAATTTACCTCGTTTCTGCTGCATGGACGGTTAAAAGTTTCATGTCGGCAAGATGGACTAACGATTAATTGAACGTTCAATGGTTGACAGAGAAGCAGCTGGGTGACGACTGGTTGACTGTTTATCACATTCAGTCTTACTATCGCACAGTGGAAGATAGTTCAAGGGTAGTGCCAGATTAGCTTGGCGCCTATAGGCGCCAAGCTAATCTGGCACTACCCTTGAATTATCTTCGTCGATCCATCAGACAAATCTGGTTCACAATCTTCATATATGCCCTCAAACCGTGTGAAATTATCATTCGGTTTGAAAGCGAAAAACAGCGATGACAGTTGAAACGGTAGTAGCTGTTATACATGTTTCAAATCTCTGACAAATAAGACCCATGTAAATTCTCACCTCTTTTCTCACTGACGGTCTCGGCTGCTCTTCAGCAACTGAAAAGAAAGTTTGAAACAGTTTACGATTGTAGAAATTGGCAGAACTCTTTACAGCTGAACACCAGTAACATCTGCTGCAGAAACTAATATTGTAGGCTCTACGCTATCAACACAAAACAGGCCCCTCACCTTTGCCTGCAAACCCATCCTGCCTGTAGGCTGGAATGAGCTGGTTGGTCTAGGATGGTACCGGCGTCTTAAGCAATATTACAGAAATAGGTCACTTACCAGAAGTACAGAGCTTGATTTTGGTACAGGCCTGTTTAGGGTCCATCACCATCAAGTACAGGCTTTACAAGTCCCTCGTAGTGTCTATTCTACTCTACGGCTGTGAGACTTGGACACTGCTTGCAGACTCAGAAAAGAAAATCCAGGCCTTTGAGAACAAGTGCCTGAGGAAGTTGCTCCGCATCTCGTACCGCGAGCACAAGACCAACGAATATGTACGGAGCATCGTCACTTCCCTGGTGGGCCCACATGAACCCCTTCTGGCAACCGTGAAACGGCGCAAGCTTGCTTGGTTTGGCCAAGTGACCCGACACAACACCTTGTCCAAGACTATCCTCCAAGGCACTCTCGAAGGAAGTCGTCGGCGAGGTCGTCAGAGAAAGAGTTGGGTCGCAAACATATAAGAATGGACCGAACTCGAGATGCCAGACTTGCTTGCCACCGCCCAAAATAGAACTCAGTGGAGAGCACTGTCTGTTGCTGCTGCCTTTCAGTCCCCCCAACGCTCAGTTCGGGCAAGGGACTGATGATGATGATGATGATGTTTAGGGTCCACACCATTGGCCAGAGCAGCCACCAGTTGTGGGGCAAACGACAGACACTGGGAAATATAATCAAGTAAATTACACGAACTTACTGCAGCAATATCCACCGAAGGCGCTGACAGTGATACAGGACCCAGAAAGTTTTCAATTGTGTGGATACAGTCACCAAAAAAAAAAGAATAGTGATTGGTCATGTCATATTAGATTTTTGTTCTGGTCGGGAATATTGCACGTAAGGGCCAGGCCATCATCTATTTGTTCTTTATCTAAACACTTTCTTAGATATTGCGATGTTTATTTTTACAGGGCTAGTTTGTCTTAGTGAACACTAGTACAAACGGAACCAGAAACATGTCAAAAAGTAATAAAGTCCATCAACATGTCAACGTCCATCAACACATGCATCTAACCCAAACACTAAAATAAATACCAGTTCTGTGGATTAATCGACCATGATAGTCATGGAGTGGTGCCGGAATAGCTTGGCGCCCAGAAGCACCAAGCCATTCCGGGACCACACTTGAACTATCATGCCCAATTCGTTTCCTGTGGTAATGTGTCAGGCTTGAAATCGAAGTGTGCTCACCATGTCCTTGATGGTGCCGGGCAGACTGTTGCAGACTTTATAGACGGTGGCGTTGATGGCGGCCTCTGACCTGTTCTCTTTGAGGTAGGCGTCAATAGTCTGTACCAGCAGCTGACACAGCTCGCACGCAGGACCCGCCTGCAGGACAGAATCAAAGTTTAAATACAATTGTAAATATAATGACGTAACCCGTGACTGCTGCTGGCGATATCAGCCGACGGAAAAGACACGTCACTACGCGCCTTTTCCTCCGATAGGTATCGTCAAAGCCAAAGAAATACGACATTTTCGGAAATGTATCTAAAGTGTTTCCGATGGTTCCGAAAATGTCGCATTTGTTTTGCTCGTCAGTATACTTGTTTTTATTCTTTTTTTCTTATGTAAGTAATTGAGCTTTTCGTGTTTGGTGTGCAATGTCAGTGACTAGAATACAAAAGGAACAGAGCCAACATGCCCTAGAGTGCATATAATAAAGGAAGTGCTTTAGAATAAGAAGCCATTGTATCTATAGCTTCAGACATTCTGTTCGCTGCTTGTTAAGTCCGAATCACTCACGTATACATATTTGTAAAATGTTCTCACCTCATCCCTCACGGACAGTTTCGGCTGCTCCTGAGGAACTGAAATTTAAAAAAAAAAGTCTCTGGATATTACAAGCAGCAGTTATTAACCCATTAAGCCCCAACGTACGACAGCAGGAGATGGATGGACCATGATACTTGAACGTGAGTGCCAGATTAGCTTGGCGCCTGAAGGCGCCAAGCTAATCTGGCACTAACCTTGAATTATCATGGACCATCCATCTCCTGTAATTGGTACATAGTCGTTAAGTAATGCCTACAAAATTTGGGAAATGGGTCCTTGGGGTTAAATGGGTTAATGTTAGGGCTAAGCAAATTTCAGTATTACACATCTCCTTTTGCACCTACTTTGCCAGTAGTGGAAGTGAAAAACCAAGTAAGAGCATTCAAGACGCCCGAAAAATGCCAAATATGCACTATTCTGCTATTTAGCTGTTTCTTGCTTGAACAGATTTTGTTAAGAAATCAGAAAAAGGTCAAAAGTGCACAACTTTAGCGTTAGCTCATGTTTGTCCAGGCGTTTAATCCACTGTTTCCGCAGAAACACGTGCAAATTTGACCTACTTCCGAAAAAAATCATTAGTATAATTAATCTGTTACGCAGCTGTGTGCCATTTCCAATTTAAGAATATGACAGCACATGGCAAGGGAGCTTTACGGAGTTAGATCCCATGGCAGCGTCTCTCATGCCGGACTTCCAACCAAAGAGCTTTTCCAGGGGATTTAACTACTTAATACTCATCACTAGAACTGCAGTGGAAGTTCACGTATTGTTTTGTTTGCCTACCCGAGGTACAGAGCTTGAGTTTAGTACAGGCCTCCTGTGGGTCCATCCCTTTGGCAATGGCATCCACGAGTTGGGGGGCGAATGTAAGACACTGAAAAAAAAAAAATTAAAAACTTTAAACTAATTATAAATAGCTGAAGAAATCATAACGGTGAAATTATTTCCGCCAATAACATCTGCGTTGATATATATCAATTTTAAAAATACAAACAAAACTGATGTAGCAAAGACTGGAAAAAAAAATATTGCAAACTATACAGAAATCACATCGATTCGTTCAATCAAAAGCTTTGCTGAGATCGGCGAAAGCATCTCTCTGAAACTCTCGCAGATTCAATGTGAATTAAATGTCTGCATGTGACACACGGGTAACACTGAAAATGACATTTGGGTGCTGTTCGCTACTCGCATAAGGACTTTTTAGTTCCCAGGATTACCCTGGTCAACCCCACAGGGTGGGTTTTCGCCTCTATTCTGGGGCATGTGTTTCTGTCTATACTTGGTCCATTCACTTGTATTTTTCCTTTTTTTAAACTCTCCCTACTGTCTGCGCTTCTGTAGCTCTAGATATTGGATGTGTGTTGCTATATGGTCTTAGCTTTATTTAGCGTATGAGACCGGCTGGCAACATAAATTCAATATTCTGTTTAGTTGTTTTTTACAAGCAGTGCAGGCACATCCTGAGAAAGTCTTGTTGCTGTCGCCGGGACATTAAGCAATGTACAACCATCCTTTTTTATTGGATACAAAATCAAAGACGCTGAGTCCGCAGATGATTCACTATGATCTTGATGGTGCCGGGCAGACTGTTGCAGACTTTGTAGACGGTGGCGTTGATGGCGGCCTCTGACTTGTTCTCCTTCAGGTACGCGTCGATCGTCTGCACCAGCAGCTCGCACAGGGCGCACATGGGGCCCGCCTCAACCTGGACACAGAGACATCACCTTTAACTCCTTCGCTGCCAGCGGACGCGAAATGCGCGTCTGAACTCATTGCATGCTGACCGACATTAGCTGTGAAGGACGGAACGTAACGGGGACCCGACATTAATGGCGTAAAGAGAACATAGGACTAACAAGAGACATAAATCCTCTTGAGCCCCAAAGATCGCGGGGTCTCATGAGGGTTTATGTCTCTTGCAGATGGATGTCCTTCGACTTTCCCCGGCAGGTAAGGGGTTAGATTAGCCGCTACAACGCTACAAAACTCTTTATGAGCGTTACTAGTAGTAAAGTATGAAACCAAAAATGCTTAGAATGACAAGTTGGTTGGTTAGTTCAGGGTTTAACGTCCACGGAACCGGAGTGATAATGGACAATCCTAACGTGCGTGAAAGGTGGGGTAAGAGAGTGGGCAGAGATAGCTAGAGCCTATGTACTACGACCTGAATACTAATCAGTTTAGGCGCACTGCAACTATGCCACTTTTGTTTACCATGACCTTTCAATGGACATGTTATATAAAAAAGGACAACATTTTCATTGAAATGTGAGTGTGACAAATAACGTGTGACTGACCATGGCATCCACAATTGGCTCCTGTGCTTGGAGAATAGGCTGGGGTTCTCGGTCTGGAGCAGAGAAAGAAGACGGTGAGAGAACGTCGGTAACTGGACTCGGGTGAGTGGATGCCTATGATTTTACTGTCATAAAAAACGCTACTAACTCGTTAATGTATTTCACCAGTAAGACGTAAACAGTAAAATAGTCCTGACGAAAAAATGAACGCATTGAGCCATTTGGTAAAAAACCTACACCAATTAAAAAGTCCTCCCCTGCAAACTGAAGTTCAGCTCCCAACACAGATCGACTTTGATAGTTCAAGGGTGGTGCCAGAATAGTTTGGCGCCTTGAGGCGCCAAGATATTCTGGCACTAACCTTGAATTATCATGATCAGTCCATCTCTGAAGGCACCAAGCTAAACTTTCACTAACCTTCAATTAGCATGGTCAATCCATGTCCTGTAACTAGTCAATAGTCATTAGGTAACACCTCCAAAATTTGGGAAATGTGGCTTTGGGACTAAATGGGTTACTGTTAGGGCTAAATATTTTTCAGTCTTCCATATTCCCCTGCGCATCAACTTTGCCAGTAATGGAACTGAAAAAAATTACCCCAAGTAGGCGCATTCCATCCCTTTTCTACAAAGACGCCAAAGATGCACTATTCTGCGCTTTAGATGTTATGCGCTTGAATAGATTTTGTTAGAAAATCAGAAACAGGTGAAAATGCACAAATTTCGCGTTAGCTCATGTTTTTCAGGGCGTTTAATCCTCTGTGTCCGCCAAACCAGGTGCAAACTGTGTGCTATTATCTATTTGGGATTGTGACAACACATTGCAAGGAAGACGTACGGAGTTAGGTCCCTTGGAATTGTCTCTCGTGACGGTCTTCCGACCAAAGAGTTGCTGCCAAGAGACTTAACTTCGTAACCCCTTCGCTGGCAGTGATCAGGAATTGCACGTCAGAAACGAGTACACACCGACCGACATTCCCGTGAAGAACACAGATGTAAATGGAACAAAATTAACATGAAGTACATAGGACTAAAAAGCGACAAAAATCCTTATGAGGCCACGCGACTGCGGGGG
>BTPG01000126.1:0-11024 GCA_036245525.1 Semisulcospira habei | reverse complement strand
CTCATGAGGATTTATGTTTCTAACCGCTGGATAGCGTTCGCTTTGCCCCGGCAATTAAGGGATTAAGGTTCCCTGGAACAGCAGTGAAAGTTGTGTGTGTTGGTCACCTACCCGAGGTACAAAGCTTGAGTTTGGTACAGGCCTCTTGGGGGTCCATCCCTTTGGCAATGGCATCCACGAGTTGGGGGGCGAAACTAAGACACTGTAAAGACAATACTTCATACTAATTTCAAATAGCTGAAGAAATCATAACAGTAAAATGATTTACGCGAATAACCTCTGCCTTGACGTATATATACTTTTAAAAATGCAAACCAGATTGATGTAGCAAAGACTGGACACAAATTATTTACAAATTATACAGAAATCTCATCTTTTGGTTCAGTCAAAAGCTATGCTGCCAGCGGATCTCGCAGATTCAGTGTGAATTAAATGTCTGCACATGACACTCGGCTAACACTGAAAAAGGCAAGAGGCATAGATCCTCATGAGCCCCTGCGTGGCGAGGATCTATGCCTCTTGCAGCTCGGTGCTGTTCGCTACTCGCATCATGACTTCCTTTTCTCTTGGATACCAAATCAAAGCTGCAGAATCTCCAGGTGACTCACCATGTCCTTGATGGTGCCGGGCAGACTGTTACAGACTTTGTACACGGTGGCGTTGATGGCGGCCTCTGACTTATTCTCCTTCAGGTACGCGTCGATCGTCTGCACCAGCAGCTCGCACAAGGCGCACATGGGGCCCGCCTCAACCTGGACACAGAGACATCATCTTTAACCCCTTTCGCTGTCAGCGGGCGCAAAACGCGCGTCTGGACTCATTGCACGCTGTCCGACATTAGCTGTGAAGAACGGAACGTAACGCGGACCCAAAATTAATAGGCGTAAAAAGAAAATAGGTCTATCAAGAGATAAATCGCGGGGTCTATTGAGGGTTCATGTCTCTTGCAGATGGATGTCCTTCGACTTTCCCCGGAAGGTAAGGGGTTAGATTAGCCGCTACAAAGCTACAAAACTCTTTATGAGCGTTACTAGTAGTAAAGTATGAAACCAAAAATGGTTAGAATGACAAGTTGGTTGGTTAGTTCGGGATTTAACGTCCATGGCACCGGAGTGATAATGGACAATCCTAACGTGCGAGGAGGGTGGGGTAAGAGAGTGGGCAGAGATGGCTAAAGCCTATGGACTACGACCTGAATACTGATCAGTTCAGGCGCACTGCAACTATACCACTTTCGTTTACCATGACCTTTCAATAGACATGCTATATAAAAACGGACATTTTAATTAAGATGTGAATATGACAAATCACACGTAACTTACCTTGGCAACCACAATTGGTTCCTGTGCTTGGAGAAGGGGCTGCGGTTCTTGATCTGGAACATTGGAAGAAGATACTGAGAGAAAGTCAATAACTGGACTCTGGTGAGTGGATGCCTATGATTTTACTGTCATAAAAAACGCTACTAGTTTGTTAGTGTATTTCACCAGTAAGGCGTAAACATTAAAATAATCCTGACCAAAAAAAAAAATGAAACACATTGAGCGCTTTGGTAAAAACTACCCCAATTAATAAGTTTTCCGCTGCAAACTGAAGTTCAGTTTGCAAGACAGATCGACTTTGATAGTTCAAGGGTGGTGCCAGAATAGCTATTCTGGCACTAACATTGAATTATCATGATTAGTCCATCTCTGAAGGCACGAAGCTAATCTTGCACTAACCTTGAATTACCATTGTCAATCCATGTCCTGTAACTAGTGAATATTCATTAGGTAACACCTCCAAAATTTGGGAAATGTGGCTTTGGGACACAATGGGTTAATGTTAGGGCTAAGTATTTTTCAATCTTACATATTCTTACGCATTCCATCCCTTTCCTACAAAGACGCCAAAGATGCACAATTCTGCACTTTAGATGTTATGCGCTTGAATAGATTTTGTTAGGAAATCAGAAACAGGTCAAAAGTGCACAACTCTCTGCGTTAGCCCGGTCGTTTAATCTCTGTGTCCGTTAAAACAGGTGCAATCTTTACCTTCTTCCGAAAATTTTCCATTGTCATAATTAATATCTTACGCAACTGTGTGCTATTATCTATTTGGGATTGTGACAACACATTGTGTAGCAGGGGAGATAATTAATTAGCTCAGTGTTCTAGTACAGTAGTACCAATTTCGCCCAGCACGCCCGCAGGCCCAGTGGTCAGCAGTCCTGCTAGGGTCAGAGCGTGTAAGTACCAAGCCAATCAGCGAGAGGCACGCCGAACACACCCTTAGGGTTGTGGGTATAAATAGCGGCGCCTAAACAAACATCTAAACAAACGACCCGTCACTGACGACGGGAACGAAGGAGAACCACCCCCCCACCCCCCCCGCCTCTACGACTCAACCCCCATAGGGCGCGGGCAGCCATGATGCAAGATTGTAAAACTAGCGATGCGCGGGCACCAGCGACAGACAGAACTAAACCCCCTTCTCCCCCCCCCCCACCCACCCCTTGGCCCATCCCCCCCGGACGAAATCAGCGCCAGCTGGAAGTCCTTGTCCCTTCAATAATAGCATAGCATAGCAAGCGAGCAGGTATCCAGGGAAAAAGGACGGGCTTGTTCCATAACATGTCCGTTGAAAGGTTCTGGTAAATCAAAGTGCCACAGTTGCAGTGCGCCTGAATTGATCAGTGTTCAGGTCGTACTCCATAGGAAATAGATTTCCCTGTCCCCCATAAACTCGCCCGTTAGGGCCGTCCATTATCACTTCGGTGCCGTGGACGTTAAATCCCAAACTAACCAAGCGAGCAGGCTTCCCGCAAAGGGAAAACTCTGTTCTGTAAAGAACATAAAATAGTAGTGAGGCTTTCCCGCAAGGGAAGACTCTGTTCTGTAATAGAACATTAAATAGTAGTAAGACTTCCCGCAAGAGAAGACTGTTCTGTAGAGAACATTAGTAATTTAGAACCCCTTTAAGGAACACTGTCCAGCAACGGGCATACAGTAATTATTTAAGTAGATAATTTAAGAACTTAGTTAAGGGAGTTAGGGTCCTATAGAACTTGGTATTATAATTTAGGTTTTACTTGGATCAGTTATTATGTCTAGTGTGTAGGCTAGCATAGCTTTGGGTGCTTAGAGTCTAATGAGTAGGTAAGCATAGTTATGATTTCAGGTGTCTTATGAGCGTCTGAATTATTGTGTTTTGTTTTGTGCTACAATGAACGGCTTTTGACATGTCTCAGATCATGACTGATAATGAAATGAATGTACTGTAATTAAAGCACTTATAGAAATCTCATCACTGAGAGTCAGAGATTGATGAATGCGAGGATGCGAGTCAGTCAGTACTGATGTTTGTACACGTTTTAGTGTGTGATGATGGCAACGCAAGAGTGTGTGTACGTGTGTGTGTGTGAGACTGAGAACATGCTGAGAGTTTGTTAACGTACTTAGCTTGTCAGTTGAGTGTGGCACACATGGCAACGCACGCACAGTCACTACTCGATCATATCAACTAGGGTTTCTCTGGATACTGTGGTAGGTCCATTGCGCGATTTGGTATTTTGAACACAACGCGAGGCAGACACACATATTTTGTGAGTGCGCATGCGAGACCAGTGTAAAAGACTTGAAGATAGACTAATTACACTCCACAGCAATCTCCAGCCCCTTCCCTAAACCTAAAAAGGGATACGGACTTAAAAAGTAGCTAAAACTGAACTAGACTGGCACTTGACTTGCACGTTGGATGGGCAGTCCGCAGAGTCTGACCATCTAATACACAAGCCAGCCAGGCTAGTAGAAGCTAGCTAACGGGCCAGAGTCCGGTTACACATTGCAAGGAAGTCTTTCGGAGTTAGGTCCCTTGGCATCATCTCTCGTGACGGTCTTCCGACCAATGAGTTGCTGCCAAGAGACTTAACTTCGTAACCCCTTCGCTGGCAGTGATCAAGAATTGCAAGTCAGAATTGCACGACCGACATTCACGTGAAGAACACAGATGTAAATGGAACAAAAATAACATGAAGTACATAGGGAAAAAAACAAGAGACATCAATCCTTATGAGCCCCCGCGACTGCGAGTGCAAAATAATGTGGATTTATGTTTCTAACAGTTGGATAGCGTTTGCATTGCCCCGGCAGATAAGGGATTAAGGTTCCCTGGAACAGCAATGAAAGTTGTGTGTGTTGGTCACCTACCCGAGGTACAAAGCTTGAGTTTGGTACAGGCCTCCTGAGGGTCCATCCCTTTGGCAATGGCATCCACGAGTTGGGGGGCGAAACTAAGACACTGTAAAGATAATACTTCATACTAATTTCAAATAGCTGAAGAAATCATAACAGTAAAATGATTTACGCGAATAACCTCTGCGTTGACGTATATATATATATATATATATATATATATATATATATATATATATATATATATATTTTTTAAATGCAAACCATATTGATGTAGTAAAGACTGGACACAATTATTTACAAATTATACAGAAATCTCATCTTTTAGTTCAATCAAAATCTTTGCTGCCAGCGGATCTCGCAGATTCAATGTGAATTAAATGTCTTCACGTAACACACGGATACCACTGAAAATGGCAAGAGGCATAGATCCTCATGAGCCCCTGCGTGGCGAGGATCTATGCCTCTTGCAGCTGGGGGCTGTTCGCTGCTTGCATCATGACTTTTTTTTTTCTCTTGGATACAAAATCAAAGCTTCAGAATTCGCAGGTTACTCACCATGTCCTTGATGGTGCCGGGCAGACTGTTACAGACTTTGTAGACGGTGGCGTTGATGGCGGCCTCTGACTTGTTCTCCTTCAGGTACGCGTCGATCGTCTGCACCAGCAGCTCGCACAGGGCGCACATGGGGCCCGCCTCAACCTGGACACAGGGACATCACTTTAACACCTTTCGCTGCCAGCGGACGCGAAAGGCGCGTCTGAACCAATTGCACGCTGACCGACATTAGCTGTGAAGAACGGAACGTAACGCGGACCCAAAATTAATAGGCGTAACGAGAAAAAAGAACTTACAACAGACATAAATCCTCATGAGCCCCCGCAATTGCTGGGGCTCATGATGGTTCATGTCTCTTGCAGATGGATGTCCTTTGACTTTCCCCGACAGGTAAAGGGTTAGATTAGCCGCTACAACGCTACAAAACTCTTTATGAGAGTAACTAGTAGTAAAGTGTGAAACCAAATAAGCTATAGAATGACAAGATGGTTGCATTGTTGGGGGTTTAACGTCCGCGGCACCGGAGTTGTAATGAGCAAAGAGGGAGGGGGAAGAGAGCGGGGTGGGGAGGGGGAGGGGGGGAGGGGGGGGGGGAGGTCAGAGATAGAGAATATGGACTACGACTTGAGTACTGATCAATTTAGGGGCACTGCAACTCTGCCACTTTTTTGTACCAGGACCTTTCAACGGTCATGCTATACAAAATCAATGTGAATGTGACAAATCACGCGTAACTGACCTTGACATCCACAACTGGCTCGTGTGCTTGGAGAATAGGCTGGGGTTCTGGAACATAGGAAGAAGATAGTGCGATAACATCGGTAACCGGACTCTGGTGAGTGGATGCCTATGATTTTACTGCATAAAAAACGCTACTAGCTCCTTTATGTATTTCACCAGTAAGACGTAAACAATAAAATAATCCTGACCCCCCCCCCCCCCCACCCCACCCCCCAAAAAAATAATAATAATAAAATAAATAAATAAATAAATTAAATAAATAATTAATAAAAAATAAAAATAAAATAAAATAATAAAAAATAATAATAATAAATAAATAATAAATAAATAAATTAAATAATAATAATAATAAATTAAAATAAATAAATAAATAAATAAATATTAAAAAATGAACACATTGAGAGCTTTGATAAAAAAAATACTCCAATTAAGAATTCCTCCCCTGCAAACTGCAGTTCAGCTCAGAAGGCAGATCGACTTTGATAGTTCAAGGGTTGTGCCAGAATAGTTTGGCGCCTTGAGGCGCCAAGCTATTCTGGCACCACCTTTGAACTATCTTGGCCGATTCATGTCCTGTTGTGGTTTGTTAGCCCGTAAATAAGCGAAGAGGTTGCAAAAACAGTGACAATGTTCGTCCTTTGCCTCGCCACTGACCCAGCAGACAGATGCCCAGGTTGGTACAGGCCCCGACAGGACTCACTCCCTTGACGATCATGTCCGTCAGGAGGGGCGCGAAAGTGATGCACTGAAACACACCATCACTTTGGACACGACTGCCAACTTAGCCAGAAACGCTAAGCCAATCTCTCCTTCGTGCGGTTCTTTTGGTAAAGTTTCTACTTGACTAAAGCTAGTACATGAAAATATAAGTTAACAACAGAAACAAAATACCGTCGACAGAGAAATGATCTCAGCTGGTTATCCCCCGTGATTTAGCTCTCGTTTGTTGTTGGCAGACGTACGTTGCAAACAAAACTTCGCTAGTAAGTCTCTTTCTTCGGCAGACGGAACTGATTCACATGCGACTAAAGTGCAACTTGCTGATTAGAACATTTTGCAAAACATGCAGGGTCTAGATAAGAAATAGTGCTTTCAACACTTTCAAACTATCAAACAACGATCACAGGAGGAAGTGGAGTGGGGAGAGAATTTAATAAAGATCGCCCAAAGCATCCAACATCTAAAAGAGTTTTCAGTTTCCATGTTTATTATTCATTTATTTTTATTTATTTCCGTCAAGTATTTTTTTTTTCTTCTCACGTTCCCCTTTTATCACGGGTGAGTGGAGGTGGGGGTGCGGGAGTCTCGGCAAGAGGCATAGATCCTCATGAGCCCCCCGCAGTCGCGGGGGGCTCATGAGGATCCATGTCTCTTGTAGTTAGATCTCGTTCTCTTTTTCTCAGCAGTGAAGGGGGTTAAAGCGTCTCGTCTCACCAGGTCCCTGGTGGGTTCAGGCAGGGCGTTACACACAGCGAACACCGTGCGGTTGGCTTGAGCCGGGGAGGAATTGTTGATGAGAAGTTTGTCCACAGTCTGTACGATGAACTCACACAGCTCGCAGGTCATGTTCTCCACGGGGTTGCGTGCAGACACCTGCAAATAAATAAATAAATAAATAAATAAATAATACAAATTTTAAAAATCTGAAAGCTGCATAAATCTTCATGACTGAGACCATGCAAATTGCCATAAATTGCTGTAATTTACGTCTTTGTTATTCAGACGGGTGAGGTCATCGATGCTGCATCTTGGTAATTTGTCACAGTGATCGTGGCGATCAAGGGAGACGATCCCTTCATACTGCTTATGATGTCCTCGCTTAAAACTCTTCACTGCCGAGAAAACGTAAACACAGTCTAACCGCAAGAGGCATAGATTCTCATGAGCCCCGGCAACTGCGGGGGCTCCTGAGAATATATGCCTCTTGTTGCGACCAATTTGTATCCGTGTTTCTTGGACGGTTGTGAACTTTGGTCGTTAAATGAACACAGATTTTAGACACAAAATATGCGTCCAGTTTAAGAGAAGAGGGTAAGAAAAAAAAAGACCCCACATGCTTTCTTAGACTTGTTTCTTATTTGGAAATGACTCCTACTGAGCCATGTTTGGTTGGAACACAGGCTTGGGTAGTGAAATGTGTTTTCACGGTGTATCAGTGTACACAGTTCTTACAGTAGTTATTCCTACAAAGCACTCTAAAGCAAGACTTTGTCTCGTGACTGAAAGACATAAACTATATACGCATAGTAATCATAATGAATCGTGAAAACACATTTGCCTATCGAAGCCTGGGACCGGGTTGGAAGACAGACTGTTGTCGGCACTCACTGTTTTCCTGACGGGCTGTAGTCGTTCGGCGGTTTCTGCTGGACACACCGTCATAGCCCGGCACAGGTCCATAGGGCTCTGGTAAGCCAAGAAGTAGTTTTGTGTAAATAGTACATCCTCGTACAGGGAGTACTCTCTATATAGCCCCTCTCGGGCAGTACGCCACAAGTACACCTCTATTCAAATGAGATGCGTAGCATCTCATTTGAATAGAAGTGTTCTTGTGGCGTATTCCTCAGAGGTTCTATTTCATGAGTACTGCAGCTAACGGTAACGGTCATAAGAAACAACGCAACTGTTGTGCCACATGTCACACTTAGTATTTCGCAAGCATTGTTTGTCATTTAAAACGTGATAATATGGTCTACGTCATGATGTTTCCTTGTAATATATGGCCTCATAAAAGGCACGCTGTTGCTCACTGTGTGACATTGACAAAGAATACAAAACACACACGATGATGTTCTGTACGATAGTGATAATCAACTATTCTCATAACAATAATGGTGGTGAGGACAACACATCCGAAATGTTCGGGACTTACCAGCTCTGGCGTACCTACGTCAGATCGCCCTTGGGGCCATTTTGGTATATTTTAGATCTACCCTGGCTCACTCTGGAGTGACGGGTGTGATAAGAGGAGTAACACGTTAAAATGACTGAGGCCAGATCGAACCGAGGTCTGTTCGTCGTACGCCAAACAGACCTCGGTTCAATCTGGGGTCAGAGTCCACCATTTTGACTCCTTACACCGGCTTGTACACTGTTATCAACCAGAGCTGATTTGTTACAGACGTTCTGAGTAGGTGACTGTCACAACGCCAACGACAGCGATGATGAGTGATGATGGCGAAGATAACGACGACGTAGTGTGATACTCACCATGTTTGCCAGCAGATGTCGCAGCACGTCCTGGGTGAGGCCGTTGATGACGTCGTTGCACTCCTCCCTCCCCTCCTCCGCACGTGCACACACCCGCTCCAGCTGCACCAGGATCCGCGCCTGTTGACAGGGACCGTAAAACCATGTCACTGATCCTGATGCTTCGCTAAACTGTCCGCATTTTCGCGTGCGCTGGCCTATGACTCTGGACCATGGTCCAACACCTTAGACCAGCACACATTTTGCCATTGATTTTTTTTTCTTTTAATAATTATCTCCTTCAGTGCCGAGAAAATGTGATCATTATCCAGCTGCATTAGACAAAGATCCTCATGAGCCCCCGCAGTTGCGGGGGCTCATGAGGATCGATGTCTCTTGCTGACATAACTTTGTATGCATGTTCCTTTGGGCGGCTGGAGCGATTTGTAGCTGAATTAACCTCTTCACTGCTTCGTCATTGAGAAGACGCGAACGCGACCCAGTTTGCAAGAGGCCTAGGTAATAATAATAATAATAATAATAATAATAATAATAATAATAATAATAATAATAATAATAATAATAATAATAATAATAATATAATACCGTTATTATATAGAGGCTTTTTCTCAATTTTTGGGCAAATCGACTCAAAGCGGCGCGAACTGAAACCCAACACACACACTCACGTAACAGACACGGATTTACGCCATTGAAGACAAACACAGTACAAGACAGACGAAGGGCCAGTTCAGCTACTGAAGTTACAGAGATTTTTGATCGCTTGTATTTGAAATTTGTAAAGTGGCCTGAGACCGGTACCAAAGGGGGGTGGGGAGTGGGTGGGGGGGGGGGTGGAAGAACCGGAGTACCCGGAGAAAGAACCCCCGACGGTCCGCCCGAATTAACGGTGACACATACCAGAGGAGAAAAGTCCGACGCCGGAACCCGGTATCGAATCTCGCACCTTTGGCATTGGTGGCAGGCGCCTTAACCACTGCGCCACGGACCGCCCCGGACCGGACGGACCGCCGACTGCGGCTGCTCACGAGGATCTATCTCTCTTGCTGAGAACACTTTGTGTCAATGTTCCTCGGACAGTTGACGCTTTTGGTCGTTCTGTGTCTTGCTGAGAACACTTTGTGTCAATGTTCCTTGGACAATTGACGCTTTTGGGTGGTTCTGTGTCTTGCTGAGAACACTTTGTGTCAATGTTCCTCGGACAGTTGACGCTTTTGGTCGTTCTGTGTCTTGCTGAGAACACTTTGTGTCAATGTTCCTCGGACAGTTGACGCTTTTGGTCGTTCTGTGTCTTGCTGAGAACACTTTGTGTCAATGTTCCTCGGACAGTTGACGCTTTTGGTCGTTCTGTGTCTTGCTGAGAACACTTTGTGTCAATGTTCCTCGGACAGTTGACGCTTTTGGTCGTTCTGTGTCTTGCTGAGAACACTTTGTGTCAAAGTTCCTTGGACAGTTGACGCTTTTGGGTCGTTCTGTGTCTTGCTGAGAACACTTTGTGTCAATGTTCCTCGGACAGTTGACGCTCTTGGTCGTTCTGTGTCTTGCTGAGAACACTTTGTGTCAAAGTTCCTTGGACAGTTGACGCTTTTGGGTCGTTCTGTGTCTTGCTGAGAACACTTTGTGTCAATGTTCCTTGGACAGTTGACGCTTTTGGTCGTTCAGTGAACACAGATTTCAGGCACTTAATGTACGTTTGTTGGCAGGGAAGGGGTTAACACAGATTTCAGAAACAAAATATGCCTTCACTGGCAGGTGTAGCATTCAAAGCAAACGTGGGACACGAGACAGGCAAGCCCTGACGAGCTACAGCAGGAGATGGCGAGATGTCGGCGCCAAGCTAATCTGGCACTGCCCTTGAATTATCATGGTCGATCCATCTTCCTGCAACTGGTGCATAGTCATTAGATGACGCCTCCAAATTTGGGACAGACGTGCGTCGGGCTGAATGAGTTAAACGTTTTTCATCGGCCATTGCTACCTCATTCAGCCCCTGACACACCACATCAAGACATTGATCGAGCATGATAGTTCAAGGGTGGTGCCAGAATAGCTTGACGCCCATAGGCGCCAAGATATGCCGGCACCACCTCTGACCTATCATGCTCGATCTGTCTCTATAATTGTAATACGGTCCTGCAGAGGGCAACTTCAAAACTGGGGGATTTCAGTCCTCGGGTAGAATGTGTTAATTTCGCTTCACTAACTTAACATTATGCATGAAGGAGTGGGGGGAGGCGGGTGCCCAGTGTGGTCAGTCGTGGTTACAGGTGCAGGGTGAGGCAACTAAAGATAATGCTTTAATCCGTGCAGTTTCAGCTGATGCAGAATGCGTTTCTGCAGTCT
>BTPG01000125.1:32218-50000 GCA_036245525.1 Semisulcospira habei | reverse complement strand
GTTGGAGCTGTTGCATAACCTCTGTGTACCTACCAGCTGCATAGATTGACCATGATAATTCAAAGGTAGTGTCAGATTAGCTTGTCTCCTGAAGGCGCCAAGCTAATCTGACAGTATCGTTGAATTATCAGGGTCAATTCATTTCCTGCTTCAGGGTCCCAGGCGAAATGGGTTAAGACACGTTCAGAAAGACTGCCGAAATGTTCTAAGAACACATGACAGGGTCGGATCACTTTACTCCTGCGGGGGAGGAGGGGAGGGTGGGGGGTGGGTCCAACGTCTTGTTGGGAACCGTGAACCTGATACAAAAGGCCTCCTCGACACTACAATTTGCTTCATACGGGGGCCGAAAAAAATCAAACAGGGAGAGGAGGGCGGGGGGTGGGGGGGTGGAGGGGGGTGGGGGGGTGGGGGGGGGAGTAGTTGACAGACCTTGCTTCCAAGAGCCGAGGAATCAAACAACGGGGAGAGGAGGGGGAGGGGGTAGTCGATGGACCTTGCTGCCAGGGGTCGCAAAATTCAAGCAACCGAGGGGGGTGGGGGTGGGGTGGGGGTGGGGGGGGGGGTGGTTCAGATCGACAGATTTTGCTTTCGGTGTGCCAAAAATCAAACAGCGATGAGTGCAAGAGGGGAGGGGTGAGGAGGGGGGCGGGGGGGGGGAAGGGGGCGATGCGATAGACCTTGCTTCCAAGGACCGAATGAACAAAAGGGAGGGGGGTGGGTGGGGGGGGGGTCCCAAACACCCCAAAAAGGGACTTTGTTATAGCATTTTTACAAATTTGGTATGAACCCCCCTGCCCCAACCTGGATCCAACCCTGCACCCCCTTCCCCACCCTTGACCTCTGCAATGAGTTAAGTAAATTCAAATGCACAGAAAGGTCTTATCAGCTACCTTTGTGCCAAGTTTGATTGGAAAAATTTGCAAAAATGTTGCCAATACCTAAAATTTTATCACAAATTGGCATTTTACACACATTTGCCAGCCTGTGATTCTTGACTTTTCCGAAGCTTTATCCAAAACAGTATGCATAGATGGGTCTTCCCATCAGGTATCTCTGTAGCAAGTTTTGGTTTAAAGTTGTTTTTGAAAAAAAATAACACCTTTTGTCAAAATGTGGCTATTTTGAACCTATTTCCTGAGCCGGCTCTTGTGACCGTTGACCTTACTGAGGGATCAACCAAATTAGTAGGCATGGAAAGGTCTTACCCTCAGCTATCTTTGTACCAAGTTTGAGTTTGAAGTTGTGAATAGTATTTCAGAAAAAAAAAGAATGTCAAAATATAGCTATTTTTGACCTATTTCCTGAGCCCCTGTGATTTTGACCTTGGTGAGAGGTCACTCAAATTGGTATGTTTAGAAAGGCCTCGCCACAAAGTATCCTTGGGCCAAGTTTGAAGAATGTGGCTTGAAAAGTCTCCGAGAAAATGCCAACGTTAAAGTTTACGATAGACAGCAAACTACACCACACACACACACACACACACACACACACATACACACACACACACACACCCACACACACACACACACACACACACACACACACACACACACATACACACACACACACACACACACACGTGAAAACACCCACGCACGCACGTTCACATTCGCTGTGGCTGCGCTGATGTCATTGCTCTGCTAGATCATTCTATTTTGCTGAAGAGGTTAGATGTGACTTTTGGCATCCGTGGTACTGCCCTGGCCTGCTTCATACGTTAAAGTTCGTTCTCATGCGGCTGTTATTGTTAATGGCAAGCTATTTGCTTCTAGTCTTTTGTTGTGTGGAGTCCCTCATTGTTCTGTATTACCGCCTGTTTTGTTCATTTTATATTCACAATCTGTCTGATGTAATTGCGGCCCATGAGTGTGATTTTCACAAAAGTATGCTGACCATACTGAGTTGTCAAAAAGTAGCGCGCCTAGCCATTTCAGCTCTGATAAGACGAGCGTACAGTGTTGTATAGACGACGTCCTGTCCTGGATGACTAGCAACACATATAAGCTTAGCACTGATGAATACCGAAGTCATGCCTGCTGGCTCTCAGTCTCGTCTTAGTCTGCTTGAAAGCGAGTTTGCATACATTGGTGGCTGCAGCGTTCGCTTCCGGGGCAGAACTGTGTCAAATATCTGGGTGCGAAGATTGATTCGACGCTCTCCCTGCATGATCATATCAGTAGCGTCTGCGGCCCGGTTGGTTTCCTTCAGTTACGTAGAATCTCCCTCAGACCGTATCAAGACAAGATGGCGGCCATGCAACACGTCCTGAGCGCCCGCTCCGGCAGAAATGGTCGTCAACGGCGGCAGTAATCTAACAGACATTGTACCTTCGTTTGATATACGACAGGCCCTGCAATGCTGCATCACGACCGGTATTTTTTTTTTTTTTTAAATGACATTCGGCAATTTGATGTGCTGTGACTGTTAATTGGATTTTATATTTTTCTCCGTCCTCTGTGCGATGCTGGGAATTGATACACGCTGATTTTTCTTGTATCATGCGGATATCAGAAGAACAGCGCGCGTTATGCTGTGGCAATAAAACCAACGTGCTTTCCTCCCCTTTCATCATCTCAGGTGTGGCTCTTCCCACGCCACGCTGAACATCACTGCCTACGGAATAGCGCTAGATCATTCAACGAAGCGAGTACCAGCAAGCTTCAGTCCCCCATTCCACTGAGCCCAATGATGTGATGACAGACAGCTCCCAGTCGCAGTGACTGTGTTAGTTACAACAGCGTGTGTACTCTTTAACCATTTTGGACAAGCTTTCACGTTCAGTTAATGATGTAGTTCTACTAATATTGCTTTAAAAATGACTATGAAGTTATATACTAGTTAAGTTCAGTATAATTAAGGTGGTGGCTCTTTATGCCGGAGCGACTGTCTAATTGCCTGTCTAAAAGCCGGCGCTGTTCTTATGGCGACGGGCCCCTAGGTCTCTCTCTCTCTCTTGGCTTGACTTCGCGAACGAAGATTTTATAGGAGTTGCCCACGACGTCTGCAGGCTTGTTCGTGGCTGCGGAGGCCAATCCGAGACAGGCAGGTTCGACCGCAGTGGCTGCAGGGGAAGGTATGGCCAGGGTTCTGAGCTGCGGCATCTCTGTTTTTTCTCCTGAGCCGCTTGTCCTTAAGGCTAGCTCTGTGAGAGTCCTCAAAGGAGACAGCTGCCTTGTAAATGGTGGAGCGCCAGGTGTCACGGTCCGCAGCAAGCGAAGACAACTGGTGGTGGTCGATTTGGCAGGCACTAAGTGACTTCTTGAGACAGTCTTTGTATCTCTTCTTTGGTGCCCCTCTGTCACGGTGTCCAGTAGCAAGCTCGCCGAACAGGGTGATCTTTGGTAGGCGATGATCCTCCATCCTGGAGACATGCCCCGCCCAGCGGAGCTGTGTCCGTAGCAGCAAAGCCTCGATGCTCACAGTTTCAGCCTGTTCAAGGACCTCGACGTTGGTGACATAGTCACTCCAGTGAATGCCCAGGATGGTACGCAGGCAGCGCTGGTGGAAGCGTTCGAGGAGTCGTAGTTGGCTGCGGTAGAGGGCCCAGGACTCGGAACCATACAGCAGGGTGGTGAGGACCACAGCTCTGTACACGCTGATCTTGGTGCCTGTTTTCAGCTGTTGATTGTGCCACACCCGCTTGAAAAGTCGCCCGAAAGCGCTGTTTGCTTTTGCCAGCCTGCTGTCAAGCTCCTTGTCCAGCTTGGCGTCCGACGTGATAATGCAGCCAAGGTAAGTAAACTGGTGCACTGACTTTAGTTCAGACTCGCAAATGGTGATGTGAGGAGGGCGATACACTGTCTTGGGTGCCGGCTGATGGAGGACCTCTGTCTTTTTCAGACTGACCTCGATTCCAAAGAGCTGGGCAGCATCTGCGAAGCAAGACGTGATGCGCTGCAGGGCTCTCTCTGTGTGTGTAACGAGGGCAGCATCATCAGCAAAAAGCAGCTCACGAATCAGTTGGTCTAGGGTTTTCGTGTGGGCCTGCAGTCGTCTGAGGTTGAACAGGCTGCCATCGAGACGATACCTGATGTACACTGCATCGTCATCATCGATGTCCGCTGTGGCCTGCTTCAACATCATGCTAAAAAAGATGGTGAAGAGGGTCGGTGCCAGCACGCAGCCCTGCTTTACGCCGTTGAGAATAGGGAATGGTTCCGAGAGGTCATTGTTGAGTCTGACCTGGCCTTGCTGGTCCTCGTGTAGGTGGACAATCATGTTGAGGAACTTTGAGGGACAGCCAAGTCGCTCCAGGATCTGCCACATGCCTTGCCTGCTCACAGTGTCGAACGCTTTTGTTAGGTCGACAAATGTTACGTACAGACCTTTGTTCTGCTCGCGGCACTTCTCCTGTAGCTGTCTCAGCACAAAGACCATATCGGTGGTGCTCCTGTTTGCTCTGAAGCCACACTGGCCCTCTGGGAGTTGGTCTTCAGCGATGGCAGGTACCAGCCGATTCAGGAGCAGCCTTGCAAGGATTTTCCCAGCAATGGACAGCAGGGTAATTCCCCGATAGTTGGAACAGTCAGACTTCTCGCCTTTGTTCTTGTACAGGGTGATAACGACTGCATCACGGAGATCTTTTGGTAGTGTTCCTTCCTCCCAGCAGCAGAGAAAGAGGTCATGGAGCTTGTTGTGCAGTGCTGTGCCTCCATGTTTCCAGATCTCTGGTGGTATTCCATCGATGCCTGCTGCTTTGCCACTCTTGAGCTGGTGGATGGCTGTGAGGGTCTCTTCAGCGGTGGGCGGTTCGTCCAACTCAACCTTTACTGGGAGGTGTGGGATTTGTAGGACGACTGCTTCTTGAACAGTGCGCTCAGCGCTGATGAGGCTCTGAAAGTATTCCGACCAGCGGTTCAAGATGGAGGTATTATCTGTGAGGAGTGCCTGGCCATTCGCGCTTCGCAGGGGACTTTGTACCAGGTGCCTGGGGCCATACACTGCTTTCAGTGCTTCGTAGAAGCCCCTGTAGTCACCATTGTCAGCACAAAGCTGGGTCCTCTGTGCAAGTCTGGTCCACCACTCATTCTGGAGATCTCTGAGCTTGCGCTGGAGACTGCTGCAGACGAGGCGGAAGGCAGACTTCTTCACAGGGCAGGAAGGCTGGGCTAGGTGGGCCTGATGGGCGGCTCTTTTTTTTGCTAGGTGTTCCTGGATCTCTACATCGTTTTCGTCAAACCAGTCTTTTGTTCTTCTTTCTGGCGAAACCCAAGACTTCTGCAGAGGATTTTGCAATAGCAGTTTTCAGTTGTTCCCAAAGTGTTTCAGGGGAGGAGTCTACTGGGTCCGCTGTGTCTTTGAGCCTGCGCTGTAAATCTGTCTGAAAGGCAGCTTTCACATCGTCACGCTGAAGGCTGGCAACATCAAGCTTTTTCTTGGGGGGCCCCCATTTCTTGGGTTTTGGCTTGAAGTGGAGCCTGAGTTTGCAGCGGACAAGGCGGTGGTCAGTGTGGCACTCTGCGCTGGGCATCACTCTGGTGAGGAGGACGTCACTGCGGTCCCTCTGACGCACTAGGACATAGTCGATAAGGTGCCAGTGTTTGGAGCGAGGATGCATCCAGGTGGTCTTTCGACTGTCCTTTTGCTGAAAAGTAGTGTTGGTGATGACCAGTTGCTGCTCCGCACAGAACTCCAACAGTAGGCGGCCATTGTCATTGCAGTTCCCCACGCCATGCTTGCCGAGGACTCCTTTCCAGGCTTCAGAGTCCTGGCCCACTCTGGCGTTGAAGTCGCCAAGGATGATGACTTTGTCGTCTGCAGGGGTACTCTGTAGGAGGCTGCGCAGGTCAGTGTAAAACTTGTCCTTTTCAGCAGGCTCTGCCAGGAGGGTTGGGGAGTACACACTGAGAAGGGTGACGTGCTGCTGGTGTCTCAGTGGGAGGCGCATGGACATGATGCGGTCTGAGTGGCCCGTTGGTAGGTTTTCCAGCTTAGTCGCAATGGATGTCTTGACCATGAAACCCACGCCTGAAAGCCGTCTTTCTGATGCAGGCCTGCCTGACCAGTAGAGGGTGTACCCAGCACCAAGTTCTTGGAGGCTGCCTTCGTCCGGAAGGCGTACTTCGCTGAGCGCGGCAATGTCGATGTTTAACCTCCGCAATTCATGGGCAATGAGGGCAGAGCGACGTTCAGGGCGTCCGCTGTCTGCTTTGTCAAGCATGGTTCGGACGTTTCAACATGCTACGTTGAGTCCGGTCGTGGTCGTCATGAGAGTGGATCCGTTATTCTTTCTTGTTTTTTGACCGCAGGAGAAGATGCCCGTTGACCGCGGCTAGCCAACTGGGGTTGCGAGGGGACGAGCTTTGGTTAGGCCACCTTTTCTAGGCCCCTCTCCGTGTGAAGCAAGCAGTGCTGTCCCTAGAGAAGGCTGCTTGGTCGTTCAGGGTGTGCCGAGTGATGTTGTCATCCCCATGTCAACATCAGGCGACCAATATCCTGAACCGCCTGCATGCAGGTTTGAGACTGCGGCTTCCAGTGACATCTTTCACCTGCCGTTTCGCCCCTCGCCCGTCGCTACAGGACTTGGAATGGTCAGTGTCATGGTCCGTGGACGTTTCCTAAAGCCTGCGCGGTGGAGCTTTTTGGTGGAGTGCAGTGTGCGCAGTACTGGCCCCACCCTTTAAACCCTTGGTTCATCTGCCATGGCCTAGCAAGCTGGGACGATGGCATCGAGGTCCTCGGGTCGTAGGTTTTATATCAGACTGTCCTTGTCCTAGTCTCTGGCTCAAAAGCCTTCCCCGGAGACACGGGGGCTTTGATGTCAGGGGTTTCCTCCCTTAGCCTTTCCGCAGCCAAGCGGCCAGGCCTGCAAGGCAGCAGGCGACTCGTGGAGGGCGGGGTCGTCTATGTCCCGTGCAGATGTGAACGTTAGATTATTACATATCAAAAATACAACACATGGACTTTCAACAGCACGAACAATTGACATACATAATATAGATCATACTCAGATAAGATCATCCTGTGTGTGTGTGTGTGTGTGTGTGTGTGTGTGTGTGTGTGTGTGTGTGTGTGTGTGTGTGTGTGTGTGTGCATGTGTGTGTGCCGGTGTGTGTGTGTGTGTGTGTGTGTGTGTGTGTGCGCGCGCGCGCGCGCGCGTAACAAACAGGAAATGAAAGTATACGCCTCACGCAGAGCACATCCTGAATGTTCGAGATGTTAGCCGCATGGCTAACCTCTCAAACCTTCAAGACGCACTCCACGTGACGCACACACTCTCACTTCCTGTTTGTTGTATAGCAATTATAACTTAATGATAAACAAGCCACACAACTCCTGGTTGACAGTGAGCGCGAAGAAAAAATAAAAATAATCAAAAGTAAGTATGAAAAAGACTAGTGTAGATGCGAGCTTCAGCCAGTTTTTAACTCATCCTGCCCGCGACACTCGACAGCAAGATATGGCTCGACCACGATAATTCAAGGGTGGTTAAAAAAAATAGCTTGGCGACTATACAAACCCGAATACAAACACACATGACACGTATAACCGCCAGTCATTCGTCTGATTATAGTTCAGCATCAGTGGCACAGGTCACTGGGAATAACACAACATCCATGTACACACATATGGTATAATCTGGCAAGCCATCAGAACTAGTGAGTGGGTACGAGGAGGAGAACATGAAATAGCTACCCAGTTTGGACGTTAGAATTCCTTCAGTTTTAACTTCATAAAATGAGCTAATGTCAATAGGACAGTTTTGCTGCCGTATGTAAGTCTAGCTGTTCAAATCTGAATGCATTTGGTCTGCTGTAATATTATTTTTTTAAAACACAGTTTACGATTTTCAGCAAAGTAAGGGCAGCAAAATAAATAATGGAATTCATCCCGAATGTCCCCACTGTTACATTTATCACATACTCTATTCTCCCTACTAATCTCTCTGTATCTGAGTGACTGTACAGGTAGAGAGTGATTAAGTGTTCTAAAGTGTAACATTGATTTTGCTAGGTTTTCCCGTAATTTACAAATGTAGTCATCCATACCAAACTTTGTTTTGAACATTCTATAATTATAACAACATTCGGATGACTCCACATCAACATACCACTGTTGAATATACCGGTCCTGGAGGCAACGCTTAATCTTTTCTTTATACCATATGTAACCATAATCTAAATTATTCTGATTAATCCAAAATCCACTGAGGCCGATTTCTTCCAAGTTAATCTTGACAGACTTTATAAAAGCAGACTCAATAACTGTGAAAGTACTGATTCCTCGTTGTTTTTGTTTTTGTTGTTGTTGTTTGTGTGTGTATTTTGTTATTTGTGTAACTAGTCTCAGCCAAGCAGAAAGTTTAAAAACATTGTATTATGTGTTACAGAGATACTAAGATAGGGCCGTCTTTAGTTTGCTTGTGTTAGGGAGTTTCAGGTCGGGTTGGGGCCGTTGGCGTCGGCCATGAGACGCCTTGGCGACGGATTTCACCCGTCCCTAGCCATTGTCCATTTGTTTGTAAACTGTTGTGTTAGTGTGTGTGATTGCGAGTTGCACCTGAGGTGGCGAGACGAATTTATCTTTTTGCGATAATAAAGTACTATTATTCTTATCTCACTGAAAGTGCGGCTTCAAGATTTGTAAATGCATTCATTACATCCAGGCTCGATTATTGCAATAGCAAGTTTACCGGCAGACCACATTTTATGATGATTCAGAACAATGCGGCGCGTCTCGTCTTGAAGAAACAAAAGAGAGACCACGTTACGCCGCCTCTGTTAAAGCAGCTGCACTGGCTGCCAGTGAAATTCCGCTGCCAGTACAAGATTGCAATTTTCGCCTGTCGGCATTTTGACGGATCTCTCCCGCCGTACCTTTCTGCCAAGCTGTTTGTTTATCAGCCATTACGTACCCTCCGTTCCTCCAGTGAAAAACATTTTTTTTTTAAACTATGTTAGACATGAAAACTGTCGGGGAGCGTTCTTTCACCTTTTTAGCCCCATGGAACTCCCTGCCAATTGAAATGCCGAATCTGCCCACATTGTCACAGTTCAAAGCTCACTTAAGACTTTTATTTTCTGTCGGCATTTAAATTCCGACCACATCACTCCCCTGCTCAAATTCCTTCACTGGCTCCCCTTCCCCAACGCATCCAATACAAGATTCTATCTCTCTGCTACAAATCCCTGAACACCTACGCTCCTGCCTATCTCTCCAACTTACTTCACCCCTACACTCCTTCCCGCTCCCTCCGCCCCGCCTCCGACACTCTCACTTTTTAGTTCTTAGGGTCACCTTGTCTAACCCCTGCAAGTTGGGTTCTACTCTTTTGGGGGTTTGTATTTCTGTCTTTCTGGTCCATTCATCTGTATTTGTCTTTTGAAATTCTCCCTCCTGTCTGCGCTTCTTGCAGTTCTTTTCTTCATTTAGCACATGCACGTCCTGAGAAGGCCTTTGTCGCTTGCGGGACGTAAAGCAATCTATACTCACTCAATCTATACTCACTCCGACACTCTCCGCCTCCACATCCCCAAGACCAAACTTAGCACTTTTGGCCCCCGCTCCTTCTCCGTCTACGGTCCATCCACCTGGAACACTCTCCCACTCTCTCTCCGTCAGAAACACTCTCTCTCCTCCTTTCATTCCGCCCTTAAAACTCACCTCTTCCAACAGTTCTAGCACTATAATATCACCACACCCCCCACCCCAAGCTGACTGTCGTAATGTATTTGTGGTACGTGAGTCATTGTCTAAAGCGTGCGCATGCGTGCGCGAGTTGTGACTGCGCGCTTAGAGTTATAATTATTATAAGATAAGCGCATTATAAATACCGTAACTATTATTATTTATTATTATTATTTATCTCACCTTTAGCTAATTGTTGACTGCCTTTTATTCTGATTCTGGAGGGAAGTGGATGTAAGGTGTTGGGAAGGGATGGGGTGGTTTAAAGTAGTGTATAATTGTGCGTGTGTCTGAGAGAGTGTGTGTGCTGTTGTACATGCGCAGTGAGTCCCGTGTTTTCCTGGAGAACAGCGCTGTACAATAATTATTTATTATTATTATTTATATTAAGAATTCAGTATAAACTTCTTTCTGTCTGCCTCAGCTGCATTTCTACATCAAACTCCCCTTGCCCTGTCCTTTCTCCTGCAGCTGTACACTACCTCAAAACAACTCAGATCCTCTGCTGACAACCACATTTTGCGTGTACCTTTTGTCCGTAACAAGTGTTTTGGCAAGCGGTATTTTTGATATATTGGGCCGCTGTACTGGAAAGAACTCCCCTTACATGTACGCCACAGTGCTTTAAAAGACGTTTTTAACCCTCTTTCATCTTTAGGACGGGTCGCGATGGGGCGAATTTAATAGCATGTCCATGATGTCAAAGGCGGGCAGGCTAAACCTTAAACAATTAAAGTAACACGATAAAAATTACGTCATGTCTAGTTACGCTAATGTCGCTGCTGAACGTACATTTGGCTTGAAGTATGTGCGTATGTATGTATGTGCATATGTCTTGGCGTGCATATGTATGTAAACAAGAAAATCTTCGATAGGTTAGTTCGGGTTTAACGTCCACAGCACCGAGGTGATCATGGACGGCGCTAACGGGCGGGTTATGGAGGACAGGGAAATCTATTGCCTATGGAGTACGACCTGAACACTGATCAACTCAGGCGCACTCCAACTGTGCCACTTTGATTTACCAGGACCTTTCAACGGACATGTTATTGAACAAATCCGTTTTTCCCCCTGGATTGTGAGTCCAGCTACCAGGGCCGGGATGGGAATCGAACCCACGACCCGGCGACTCCCTTCGCGCTCCTGCTCTGATGTTTAACCGCCTGAGCTATTTCGGACTCTCAAATCTTCGATAGTTCTGTACACACAAGCTTGAAACTTAGCGAAATACTTTTTTTAAGTGGGTGGCTAAGAGAGACTCCCAGCATATTGTAATTTAATTTCTCATTGAAGACACAAACAACCGTTTATAGGATGTCGGTTGACCCAAATTAGAGGCTCTTATTTTGGTCATATTTACTTGAACTTTTGCATATAGCTAGGTTTTTTTTTTTTTAAAGACATTAGATGAGTTTGTGTGTTAGCCAGCTTTGTATTCTTTCAACTTCTTTATAAAAAAATAATTCTTTTCAGAAAACAATTAAAACACTAAAAAGTACCTTTACTTCAGACAGTAGCGGTGACGTAAAAGAGGCAACTCTGTCACCACGCAGACACTGATATAATACTCTAAATATGACATCATTCTCTCGCGCGCGCCAGGTTCTCTTTCTCTCTCTCAAATACATGAGCGCATCTCCAGGAGGAATAGATCCTAATGCGCCCTCTAGGCGCATGAGGATCTATGCCTCCTGGAGATGTTTGGAGAGCGCGCGCGCAAGCACTAACGCGCACACACACATCGAAGCACTTTCAGAGGAGCATGCAGGTGACCCGTGTACTTAGTACATCATGTAGCTAGGTAAAGTCAACCTGCTTTCACACAAATTATAGCAAGAATGAAATTGTACCGTGAAGTTCTAGTTTTGTCACCATTTTCTCCAGCCTATGAAGCGAAAGTGAAACTCATATCACGTAAAATATAAAATTACAAAAACTCTAAAACGCACGTCATGACAAATGACGTTTGACAAATCAATGACGAGTATGTCCTACGCCCCTTATAGAACTCACAGACGCATTGGCAAATCTGCGAGAGTTTTTAAATAGGAGATAATTCAACATCAGAATCAGGTGAAAGACAAACGGTAGAGACCATTGACAGCGAGGACAGATCTCATATAGTAGGTATTTTGTGGGTTATAGTTCATCCCATCTTGTTAAATCTGTGCTAAAACACACCTTTTCCAACTCCATTACCCCACCTATTAATATTGACTGCTGAGGATTCTGTTGTAGTTTGCTCTGGTGCCTGTGTGTGTGTGAGTGTTACGATTGTGGTTGTGTTATCCTGTGAGAGCGTACATGTGTTGATCGTAGGTAACGACCCGTTGTTTATTTGAGCTATCACGGTTACGTTTCACGTGGGTTTTTTTTTTTAGTAAGATTTTCTTTTGTTCGTGAGTAGAGCCGATTTCGTTTTGCTGTGTTTAGTCCGGAGCGTGCTAGAAAGGTCGCACTGTCTAGTGGCCTCGTAAGTGTCACGTCGGGTAGTTGGCAACGCTTCTCTACATTTTCGCTACTTTTTGTTTTCCTGTGCGCGTGGATTGAGCAGCCTTTGTTTTGTTTTGGGAATGTTCTCGTACTTTATAGAGCTACCAGGTGATAGGGATACCATACTTTTATGTGACTTAATTATACGCTATAATTTAGAGCTGAAGTAAGCAGCCGTGTTTTTGTAGCCTCTTATAGTTTTTCTGGAATTTTTATTTTAATGAGCTTCGGCTGCGTGTTTCGTTCTGATTGGTCGCGTTGTATGATTTGCATAGACGGTTCTGGAATTTCGTAGTATTATATAAGGAGGGCGCTGGGAAAGCCCGTTAGTACATTATCTTGCTTTGTCAGTTGTAGAGACACGTAGTTTATTGCGAGAGACGCTGTGTATGAGAAACTTTGAGTCGTTGTGTGGACATAGCAGAAGAGACTTTGTATCAATAGTTTGTGCATTTGAAAGTGCATTACTGTGTGGATATCGCATCGCTGAATTAAATATTGTTGGAACTGTTACTCCAGTATTGTCTACATCTTTAAGCCACGTGTGACGGATTGCAGCTGAACGAGGTTTATTTTAAAGAACTCTACGTGAGTGTGTCTGGTGTGTTTATCATACTTCAACTACATTTCCACCACGTAACAGTGAGTGTGTGTGTGTGTGTGTGTGTGTGTGTGTGTGTGTGTGTGTGTGTGTGTGTGTGTGTTGTGTGTGTGTGTGTGTGTGTGTGTGTGTGTGTGTGTGTGTGTGTGTGTGATACTGTGTACAGTTTTTGTAATTGTATTTTTGAAAATTGTAAGGCGCCTAGAGCGCTACCTGAGGTTAGGCGCCATAGAAATCATTATTATTATTATTATTATTATTATTATTATTATTATTATTACTATTATTATAGTTCAACGGTGGTGCAAAAAAACTTGGCGCCCAACGGCGCCAAGCTATTCTGGCATAACTCTTGAACTATCAAGGTCGATTTGTCTTCTGAACTGTAATACAGTCTTCTTAGAACATCTCCAACCTTTGGGCCACAATGGGTTAATTGTGAAGGTTAACATGACCAGCAGTGTACATGTACTGTTTCCATCAGCAGCTTCAATATATTACAAGCGGCATGGCTCTGTCGGTATTGGCCAAAGTTGCCATGAGACTTAAATATATTATGCGACAAAGTAACTTTTTCTATGTAAGGCAAGTAAGGCCGAAGATTGTAGTGTGCTAGGTGTTTTCAATATACGACAGAGTACAGAGTGCCAATTTTGTTTTCTTCACAAGTGAAGTGCATTTTATTGGGTTTCTTCACACATAGAGTACGTGTTGCGTGGCTGTTGTCACACAAAGAATGAACTTAGCTTGTGTGTTTTCCCCACGTAAATAGTACAAAGGGTGAGTTATACATTGTTTTCTTCACACTATCTTTCGTCTTCGCAGCAGTATCCGGTAAAACTCGAGACGCGACACCATCTAATGCAGGGCTGCTGCATTTTCAAGGGACACAAATGACCGTGACGTGCCCCCAGCATGCCTGGCTCCTGGTTCACTGCAAATAACAGTCACAGAAGGATGATTCCACTGCTACGACAGGTCGCTACTATACTGACAAACAAAAGAAATGCGAATTTTCTGAGCTGAATAAAGTGTTTCCGATTATTTCAAAAATGTCTCATTTCGTTTGCTCGTCAGTATATACGTCGGAAAGTGCAACGTTTTTCTCAAATAATTTCGCACACACTTTTATATTCCGTGCCAGTTGACCTTATATGATATACTTTCAACAAATTCATATAATATCCAGGAACATGGAATTTATGTGGTGTCAGTAAGAGGTATAGATCCTCATGCGGGGGCTCATCAGGATCTATACCTCTCGCAGGTGGGTGGTGTTTACAATGTCTTGGCACTGAACAAATTAAAATTTAAAAATAACTCGTAAAATAGACAAAATGGTCATAATGTCTCTTGCAGTCATTTCTGCCGTCTGCTGGCGAGAACTAGTATTTTATGTCCATTTTTGAGAAAATGAAGATTTGCATTAGTTACTTACGGCCATAAATTTCCCAGCCTGTCGGGTCGTCAGACGGCTGCAAAGAAAACATTGAAACGGCGGAGTCAAAATCATGCTATGTGTTTATGTTAAATAGACAAGCAACGTACGCGCTCAGCCATAGTCACACACACACACACACACACACACACACACACACACACACACACACACACACACACACACACACACACACACACACAGACACACACACACACACTCACGCACACACACACACACACTCGCACACGCACACACACACGCATGCACACAGACACACGCACGCACACACGCACGCACGCACGTCCGCTCACACACACACACACACACACACACACAAACACAAACACACACACTCACACAGTCACACACATCAGTTCTGAAATACAAGCAGACTAAAAGTATAATTCGATTTATGTTCAGTGATAATAATCACGGTCAATTGCCTTATTTTTTATTATAAGGCGAAAAATGCAAACTAAGAAGAAGTGCATATTTAAAGAGAGTTGAACCAACAAATAAAGAATAGACGTTCAAAGGTCAGTCACAAATACATGCTTCAGAAGTTACTATACTGACGAGTAAAAGAAATTTGCTACGTTTTCGGAATAATTCGAAGCACTTTAGTGCTTCTGACGATTCCAGCAATGTCGCATTTTATTTTGCTTGTCAGCATAGTAACTGTTTACCGCGAGGGGACTAGCCGATGTCACCGCTGCCAGTCCCAGCACGAGCAGCACAAGGAACGTAGTCAGAGACATCATGGCACTGCACGCACGTAAGTACATTCATTATTAGTGCCCTGGTCTTTGATTTTTGGGTCTGGTATCAACCCTTACTGTCGCCTGAAATAAGATTGACTATGTTAGTTCAAGGGTAGTGCCAGAATAGCTTGGCGCCTCAGGCGCCAAGCTATTCTGGCACTACCCTTGAACTAAATTGGTTGAACTATCTCCTAAACTGTAATGCAGCCTTCATAGAATAAAAAACATTTTTTGTTGTTGTTGTAAACTGCCGCAGGACGTAAGAGCTAATTTATGAGTTTACATTTAGCACAAGTTTACATTTAGCACAAGTTTACATTTAGCACAAGCAATGCCGTTTAGAAACTTTCAGCGGGGCATTATAGTGAAGATAACGATATTCCTGATGTAATCTGTTAATTTTCTGGGGAGCTGGGTGGCTTGGTGGTACAGCTTTCGATTCTCGACCAAAAGGTCATGGACTAGAACCCACCTGGGGTCAAAATTTGTACAGGCCTCTTTTTGGTGTCCCGTCTTTGAAATCACCTTCGTGGTGGACAAACGACGTTAAGCCCTAAACGTTTAACGTGGGTTTTCTTCTTCTTCTTCTTCAGATTTTTTTTTAATTATTATTACGCCCCTCGATTCCAGTAATCACGGATTTCGCGTCTGCAATGAACTCACACTGACTGACATTCGTGTGATGAAGACAAATATAAATGGGACAAATATCGGAACAAGCAAAATGTGACTAACAAGAGATAGAAATCATCATGATCCACCGCGACTGAGGGGGTTATTAAGGTTTATCTCGCTAGCTCGTAGTCCAAGCTAACACCAATGAACAGCGCTTAGCTTCCCTGCTATGTTAAGAAAGTTTAGAGAAAGTGGCTTGGCGCTAAACAACAAAAACATATTTTAAAGGAAAGGTAGGAATACCTGTCCGCTACCTGCCTGGAGCTCATATGCCACCATAAACTGGAGTAGAAGGATCTAGTCACTGCACAAGCCACTGACAGCTAATGCGACGTGAAAGATTTCCAAGCTCCCGCCATTTGTCTTCAAGATTTTAGGATAAATAGATCCAAGGTCATTAGTATATTATAATGACGGTAACAAGAATATTTTACGTCACTTGACAGCACGATGACGTTATATTCTTGTTAGTTTATAATTTATTTGTGTTACACCCCAAGCTGTAACACGCCCCAGCCTGTGCACAAGAACTTTTCCGGTCTCGAGTAATCACGTAATGGAGGCATGCCCCTTGGTGACTGGTTGATCATTTGGGACGGCGCCATTTACAAACTGACTTGTACAGATCTTGATCAAGATCTGGAAAATTAATCTACGTTATAATTTATCTTAGTTACAGAACGCTGCCACAAATTAGCGGTAAGCAGTGAAAAAATCCGAAATAAGGCACACATTCTGAAAGTCTGAAATGACTTTATAATGACAACAACAACAAAACAAAACAAAAAAAAAAACCACGTGAGCACTTTTCTGCTTATTTCTAACAAACTGATCTTTAAAACTGCCAAATATGCACCACATGTTTTAAAAATAGTTTTCACATATTTCCATTAGAGAGGTGATGAATTCGAGACCGGAAGACCTTCTGTGCACGGACTGGGACGTACCACAGCTTAGGACGTAACAATGTGACGCTCATTCTTGTCGTACATATGATTCTTGGAAAACACTGTACTCCTAGTGAAGGCTCTTTGCATCAAAAAAGGAACAATACTAAATAATTCTGCACCACCTGCTAAATCTGTTAACAAAGGCACTCTGCGGCGTAGATTAAACATCACGTGTTCAAAATGGATATCTAATTTGGGTCTAACGTCGAAAAAGAATTATCCCCAAGACATCCCGCTCACGTTGCTGTGTGCGCCACCAGATCTAAGGTGAACTTAGTTTTGCAATAGCATATCAACTGGTAGGTTTGTGGGTCACCGGTTTAAATCATGGCCCTTTGCGTGTCGGTAGCGGTTTTACTCGCAATGATTTGCACAGAAATGATAGGGACTAAAACCGCTACCGACACGCAAATGGTTAAATGAATGGATTCGGAGCCTTAGTTGTAAAGGCCCGCAAAACAACAGAGGCTCCGGCCGGGGTTAATATGTATCTTGCAGCTGGGTAACATTCGCTTTGCCCCGGCAGTTAAGGGATAAATAAAGAAGAGAGAATGGTGGTGTGTCCGTGTGTCCGTGACAACTGCACCACTACCCATGTTACATGTATGCGTGCACTCTGTCGAATAATTGGTGTGCACGTCAGCAGCTCTGTCCAAAACTTGTTATCAACAGGCAGATAAGTGAACCATACTTACAGCTTTTGAAGTGAGACGTGGAACTGAAGAAACTGAAGATTTGCTTGTCACAAAAGGGGCATGTTAGAAACGGAGGAGCTGCGTGGTTATATATCCTCGTTCATCCCAAAATGGTGACTTTGTACTTTTGCGCGTACTCGATTTTTTAACGAACATATTTTGCCCACGCACGTCTTTTCGTTTCTAAAATCTTTGTTGAGTCAGATCCAGTCAGTCCTTGTGTCAACACCTTCCTTAAGCAAAGGGTCATAGAGTCGCATGATCCTTTGCAGCCGCAGTGGATTATGAGAATCTGTCTCTCGTTGACATTGATCAGTTCCATTTAATTCTTCTCACGGAGGTAGCCTGGATGGAGTACGAGTGTCCAAACAAGGGCATGAAAGGTCAAGAAGTAAAAATAACGCAGGACCTTTGGAAAAGGGCCCTTGTGCGAACAGAGACTAAACATGTATATAAGAAATGGTCGGTGTGTCGGAGGGCTGTTAACCCCCAACCCTCCGGAAATCCTCGCCCTCCAGGAGACGGGTTTCCGGGAT
>BTPG01000125.1:12500-32118 GCA_036245525.1 Semisulcospira habei | reverse complement strand
CGGGGGCCCAAAGTGTTAAGTTTTGTGCGAGGGATGTGGAGGCGGAGAGGGTCAGAGACAGAGCGGAGGGAGCGGGAAGGTGTGTAGGGGTGAAGTAAGTTGGAGAGATAGGCAGGAGCGCAGTTGTTCAGGGATTTGTAGCAGAGAGACAGAATTTTGTATTGGATGCGTTGGGGGATGGGGAGCCAGTGAAGGAGTTTGAGCAGGGGTGTGACGTGGTCGGATTTTTTCTTTCTGAGGACGAGGCGGGCAGCATTGTTCTGAACGCGTTGGAGAGTGAAAATGGTGGAGTGAGGGAGGCCGGAAAGGAGAGAGTTGCAGTAGTCGATGCGAGATAAGATGAGAGAGACAGCAAGTTTGGTGGCAGCTTCGGTAGTGAGGTATTTTCTGATCTGACTGATGCGGCGGAGGTGGAAATAACATGCCTGGGCCGTGGCGGAAACGAAGCTGGTCATGGACAGAGAGGAATCGAGGATAACGCCGAGGTTCTTGGCCGAGTCAGAGAGGGAGATGGGGGTGCTATCGAGTTGAAGGTGGAGAGAGGGAGGGAGCTGGGAGAGTTTCTGGCGAGTGCCTACCAGCATGGCTTCCGTTTTGTTGTCGTTCAGTTTTAGCTTGTTTGCTGTCATCCAGTTTTTCACGTCTTCGTAGCAGTCAGCCGTGCGAGTCAGTAGTGACTGAGTGTTGTCGAGTTTGTCTTTGTCTAGCAGTTGTGAGTCGTCAGCGTAGAGGTGGTGGTGTATGCGGTGAGACTGGATGATGTTGGACAGAGGAGAGGTGTAGAGTGTGAAAAGGACCGGGCCCAGGACGGACCCCTGTGGGACTCCGCAGGAGAGCGTGACTGGGTTGGAAGAGACGCCGTTGATGGTGACGGACTGCTGTCTGTCGGAGAGGTAGGAGAGAAGCCGGGAGTGAGCAGAATCAGTGATGCCAAAGGAGTGGTGGAGTCGGTGGAGGAGGATAGAGTGGTCTATAGTGTCAAAGGCGGCAGAGAGATCGAGTAGTGTAAGAAGAGAGATGTTGTCCGAGTCGGTGGAGAGAAGCAGATCGTTTAAGATATGTAGAAGGGCTGTTTCAGTGCTGTGATGTTTGCGATAGGCAGACTGGAATGGACTGAGGAGGTTGTTGTCGGTGAGGTGGAGGTTGAGCTGGTTGAGAACAACCTTCTCAAGAAGCTTGGACAGGAAAGACTGAGAGATTGGAGACTGGGCGATAGTTCTTGAGTTCGTTTGGGTCGAGGTTGTGTTTTTTGAGGAGAGGACGGACGATGGCGGACTTGAAGATATCGGGGACGGAGTCGTTTTCTAGAGATGCGTTGATGATGTCGGTAATGAAGGGCAGAAGTTTTGGAAGGCCGTCACGGTAGAGAGAAGCTGGGAGGGGGTCTAGCTCGCAGGTTTTGAAGGGCATGGACTTTATGGTCTTGAGTACTTCATCCTGAGAGACGGGGCGGAAGGACGAGAGGGGAGTGCCGGAAAAGGGGGGGGGGGTCGGGATGGCAAGGCGGAGAAGGCAGGGTGTCGAGTGTGTCGCGCAGAGTTTGGATTTTGTCTAAATAATAGGTAGAAAAAGCAGACGGGAGTTCTTCTTTGCTGTGTGTGTTGGGGAGAGGAGAGTCTTTAGAAGTGCCTAGGAGTGTGTTCATGGTGGCGTAGAGGGTTTTGGAAGAAGTGGATTCCAGGATTTTGTTTTGAAGGTATTTGCGTTTAGATTCGGAGATCATTTTGCAGACTTTGGATCTAGTTGTTTGGAAGATCTGTCTGTGAACGGTGAGGTCCTCTGTTCACAACAACCCATTCCCCCAAGATAAAACACGGAACGGCCAGCTGAACTATGGTAACGTACAAATCGGGCAAATACGATAAAGAATCAGTTCTACGACGGACTCAACTAGGGTCACGTCCACCGATTGCTTGTGATCCAATGACCACACATGAAGTATACGCTCAGACATATGAATAAAGACTACTCAGTGGGCAAAAGTCCATCGAAATAACTTTCTTGGTTGGGCGGATGTTATAAACATTCGATTCCGTCCCTTAAGGGGAGCCGTTGGTCTCGTGAAACTGCAGATCACTTGACATCGGCATAAACAATATACATGCCGACTCTAAACTGACAGGCAATCTGGTTGGCACGTCTACCAGGTCATCTCGGTTACGCTAAGTGTTCCGTGTTTAACCCCCTCTTCCCTCCTTCCCCCCTTATTCCGGCGGAGATGTCTCACACTATTTCGCACGCTATTTTGTTGTGTATGAATTATTATTTTTTGTATATTAGACGGAGAAAACGATATGAGTCATGCATGCTTATTTAAATTCACTTTGGACAATATATTGGATGGTCTGCTTATTGTTAATGTACATTTGTGTATTTGTATAATGAGTCAGGAGACTCATTTCAGGGGGAGGGGAGTGATGTCACAGAGTGCCTATTATGAGATAGTTAGTGTTAAATAACTGAGTAGGGTTAAATGTTAGGTCAATGACCAGTTACGAGATAGTGACTGAAACGGAGTATACCTGTGACCCGCAAGGCTTACGGCCAAGTGTGGGAGATCGGTTACCTATAGAAATTGTATACCTTGTGTGAGAAAGAGGTTAATTCGTATAGGTATAGGTGGCACGAGTGTCCAAACAAGGGCATGAAAGGTCAAGAAGTAAAAATAACGCAGGACCTTTGGAAAAGGGCCCTTGTGCGAACAGAGACTAAACATGTATATAAGAAATGGTCGGTGTGTGTTTGGAGGGCTCCGTTAATGAAGTGACACGTTGTGGCACCCTCGAGACAACGCACCGGCCTTCATCATGATTCCAAGTCGACGCCTCGCATTGTTGGGTGAGCTGACTTAATTTATTGTACCAAATGCTAGAGTGCTAGAGTAAAGAAATGGTGATGTGAACCCTTTCACTCTCTCTTTATGTCTGAGAATGTTTGAAGTGTGAATGATCCTGTTTTGTGATTCGTAACGTGCTTCGCTTGTCAGTGTTATACGTTGTTTGGTTAGTTGTGGTGACGTTATTTGTCGGGTTATTAGTCGTTCCGCTGATGCTTAGTGAGGGGCATGAGTTAGCATGTTGTACGCTTGATTGATTAGTGTCCTCAGTTACCGTACCTCTCACATAAGTGAGTCGGGCAATTAATTCTTGTTGTACTACCAATTGATACGTACAGATCAGCATGATAAGTGGTACCGTCTTCTCGTACTATGCAGTAGCGATTGAGTAAGGAGTCACGCACTCCGGATTCCCCAAAGAGAGTGTCAAGTTATTTAAGCGAGTGAGCTAAATGAACCTACAGTAACGGCTTGGTAAAGAGATACGATACGTATTCCAGAATCCCCAAGAGCGTATCAGGTTATTCATCATGTAACTAAATGGTCCTTAAACGGCTGAGTGATAATTCATTTCCACGCGCACCCAGACACACACACACACACACACAGACACACACACACACACACACACACACACACACACACAGACACACACACACACACTCACACACACACACACACTCACACACACACACACACACACACACCACACACACACACACACACACACACACACACACACACACACACACACACACACACACACACACACACACACACTCGCACACACACTCAGGCACACACACACACAGACACACACACAAACACACACACACACACACACTCACACTCACACACACACACACACTCACAAACACACACACACACTCAAACACACACACACACACACACACACATACACACTCACTCACTCACTCACACACACACACACTCACACACACACACACATTCACAAACACACACACACACACACTAACACACGCACGCAGACTGTGTTTCTGTAATTTTTCATTCAAAGCCAAAAAGCCTCAGCAGTCACAGGAACGTGGTTTTGAAGTGACTTCAGCACAGAAGAGACATAGATCCTCATGAGGCCTCGCGACTGCCTGGGCTCATGAGGATCTATGTTTCTTGCAGTTCGGTTGGATCGTGTTCACTTTTTATCAGCAGTTAACAGGTTAACGCTCGTGCGCTTGCGGCTTTTATTGGGCTTCGTATCGCCAGCGCTAAGTTTCGCTTGAACTACGTGTTGATTGCACTACCACAGTGTCTGTGTGTCGATAGCTCGACGATCGCTAGCACTACACGTTGATAGCACTACGATTACTAGCACTACGTGTCGATATCTCGACGATTACTAGCACTACGTGTCGATAGCTCTATGATTCCTAACACTACCTGTCGATAGCACTACAGTTTCCAGCACTACGTGTCGATAGCTGTACTATTACTAGCACTACGTGTCGACAGCTCTACGATTACTAGCACTACCTGTCGATAGCACTACGATTACTAGCACTACCTGTCCTTAGACTGCCATCCCGAGCACTACATGTCGATAGCTCTATGATTGCTAGCAATACATGTCGTTAGCTCTATGAAAGAGTTTTATCGGGGTTACTGCGCAATACATCCCAAAGCACTCCACAATAATGACAATCATTCTGCAAACAAATATCTACAAAAGGGTGCTTCAAGGAATTGTTCGGTGAGAGAATCTCAATAAAAAATCTAAGGGTGAGAGAATCGCAATAATGTATTGAGATTCTCTCAGCAGTAGAGTTATCCATGACGGATAGATAAAAGAGTTTTATCAGGGTTACTGGGCCTTACGTCTCACCGCAATCAACAATAACGGCAATCGTCCTGCTAACAAAATACAAAAGCATTATCCGTCCGAGACAAATAGATACACATTAGTCTCAGCAAGAGGTATAGATCCTCGTGAGCCCCCGCAGTCGCGGGGGCTCATGAGGATCTATACCTCTTGCAGATGGATCGTGTTCATTTTTATTTGGAGAGGGTTAATCCCTTCAATGCCGAGAAATAGTGAATTTCAACTAGCTGCAAGACACATAGGGGCTCGTCAGCCCCAAGCTACGTGTGGGCGTGACGATCTATGCTTGCCATGATGTTTGTGGTTGTGGGTTTTGAAACAATTATGGATTAATATTATGGACGATTACAAAGCAACCATGAATATACACACAAAGCCTCGTATACAATACGATAGGTAGGTGTGTGTGTGCGTGCGCACGTGTGTGTGTATGTACGTGCGCAAGTGTGCATGTATGTGTGTGTGTGCACGTGTGTGTGTGTGTGTGTGTGTGTGTGTGTGTGTGTGTGTGTGTGTGTGTGTGTGTGTGTGTGTGTGTTTGCATGAGCGCATTCACACTCTTGATCTCGTTCCATATTTCATTCGGCCTGCACGCGTGCGCGCACACACTCGCAAAACCCACACGTGCATGCACATTGTCAATGTGCTTAATGTTGTAATAGCATTATCTGTTTCATGTATGGTAGAACGACACGTACATAATCTTGCACATTGTCACTGTGCTTAATGTTGTAATAGTATTATCTGTTTCACGTATGGTAGAACGACACGTACATAATCTTGCACATTGTCACTGTGCTTAATGTTATAATAGTATTATCTGTTTCATGTATGGTAGAACAACACGTACATAATCTTTCACACGTACAAACTTTAAACGCACTCAGGGACACACGTAGTCACATTCATACTAGCACACGGCGCACACACCAAGAAAAGTTGATATTAAAAAGTGGCACATTTGGAACGAATGAAATGTGCCACTTAAAACACCCTCAGGGCGTGTGTCAGAATAGTAACTTTGGCATCTGCATCTTGTAGCGGTCTTTAAGTTATCATGACGGAGGTCTGAATTAAACTCCTTCACAGCCGCGAAATGTAGTCAACACCATCCAACTGCAAGAGGCATAGATCCTCATGAGCCCCCGCAACTGCGGGGGCTCATGCGGATCTACGCCTCTTGCTGGAACCAATTTGTATCCATCCATTTGAACGGTTGTGGCTTTTGGGGTGAAATGAGTAAAGTTGTCAGAAACAATGCACGCGACCAGTGGCCGGGAAAGGGTTAAGATTAATTATGACTGTGGCTTGGTTACTAACGACTTATTATCACTTAACCAGATCAAGGTCATCATTAACATTTCACGCTTCACTGAATTCATAACTAACACAACCAACATTTCTCAATTTTGTCAGCACCGAACGTCAAACTTGAGACATGATTTGAGCATAAAACGTCATAGGCTTATGTTATGAATAGTATGACGCTATTAAAATATGACGCTATTACAATATGATGTAAGTAAGCTAGTGTTGCGAGTGCGCACGAGTGCTTATAGGGTTCATTTTGCTGATTTACTGGTATATGACAATGATACAGGTTGTAGATTTGGGGTGAGGGAGTGTTGAAATAAGATGAGGGCTGTGGGGTCTGCAGTGTCAACATTGTACGACCCAACTGCAAGAGACATAGATCCTCATGAGCCCCCGCAGTTGCGGGGGCTCATGAGGATCTATGCCTCTTGCTGAGACCAAGTTTAGGTATAGGTGCTGCACCTCTCTGACCTCTTGGTCTGATCGGTCAGTGACAGCTCCTGACAGTCCGGCTGGGGCTTGATGTCTCTCTCCACCTTTAGGGGTCAGTTGTTTCAGTACATAGGTTGCGGTGTTTCCAGTGTTGCGGCGCTAAATCGCTTGCCTGCGACTTGAAGTAATAAAGACTGCTTATACTATGATTGAGAACACGACCATCAGCTTCTCTCAGTCAGTGAAGAACCTGGGTGTTGCAATTGCCGGAGCATGACTTGTCCATGGATAAACAGGTGATAAACATTTGCAGGGCAGCCTATTTGGAGATGCGTCGTATTAGCTCTATTAGACCGTTCCTTACCTCAGAGGCTACAAAAACACTGGTTTGTTCATTTGTTCTGTCTCGCATTGACTATGCCAACTCACTCTTATCTGGATGCCCGCAGTGTCTATTTGATCGGCGCCAGAGAGTCCAAAATTCAGCCGCACGTCTGGTCATGAAAGCGAAAATGTCAGACCATGTATCCCCCATCCTGCACGCTCTCCACTGGTTGCCAGTGAAGGAGACAGCTAAACACAAAGTCTTGTCCATTTGTCATGTTTCCATTTCTGGCACTGGGCCCACTTATCTCTCAGAGCTACTTCACTGTCGAGGCAATTGCGCAGTTCGTCTGACAATAAAACGCTTTGGATTCCTATAGTAAGGACTAAAGGATTTGGGCATAGATCTTTTTCTTACCAGGGTCCATCAGTCTGGAATGATCTTCCTAAATCATAGAGACACAGCGAGTCCAGTGCCAGTTTTAAACACAGTCTTAAAACCCATCTTTTCCCATCTTGATTATCAGTGTTCATGTATTTGGTCATTTTCTGTCCTTTTATGTAATTGTACATGTGGCTTTGGTTTTGTCACCTTTTGTGTAATATTTTTCTTCTTCGTATGTACGGCGCCTAGAGCATCTTACCATGTATAGGCGCCTTATAAATCATCCTCCTCATTATTATTATTATTATTATTATTATTATTATTATTATTATTATTATTATTATTATTATTATTATACAATACCGGCATGTTCAGGAGCTCGTGTATGACTGTATGAAATAGTCTATTTGGGTGTCGTGACCAGGATATCAATATTTTAATCCCTTCACTGCCGAGAAAGAGCGAACCTATCCAACGGCAAAAGACACAGGTCCTCATTAGCTCCCGCCATTGGGGGGGGGGGGGGGGTGGGTAGGAGGTGTTCGGGAATATGAGAATTCTTGCCTGCTAAAGCTGGATCAGCACCCCCTACCCACCCACCCACCCCCCCCCCCCCCACCCCTTCCCCGCCTTCATTCATTCATTCATTCATTCATTCATTCATTCACGTATAATTCCGTTCATTGACTTTTTGTTTCAGACGCGGAAAATCAACGAAGTAAGGAAGGTGTTGATTTCAAACGTGCGAAATGTAAATAAAACAACTACGATTCTAGGAAAAATTTGTTTTGTTTCAGCCTGTATGTTTTGACTGCAAATAAGACAATGCTCTCTAAACGCTTACGCAAATTGAAATGAACACGTAGGTGCGACATATCGAATATTTATTAACCGGTTGATCATCTGAGTCACAGCAATGATTGGATGACTTGTTGGGTTTCACCCTGAACACCGCCTATAGACACGATCGACATAACCCAAAATCTGTGGCACCATCCTAAAAGTCTGGCGACGTTCTGTGTGAGAAACCCAGATATGAGTAAAGCCGGCAAGAGGCACAGATCCTCATGAGCTCCCGCGACAGTGGGGGCTCTTGATGATCTATGCCTCTGCCACTTGCGATGGCGTTGTCGGCTGTATCCCTACGAAGGCGTGAACCCAGGAAAAACTTAATCGTTGTAACAGCAACAGGCGTATTTGCGTGTGTACTGGTTCCAGCACATTCTGTTGCAGCAGTTTCCCCCGTAGTACTGCCCTCTGTAATAGTTGTCATCTAGAGAAGAAGAACAACAACAATCAGACTGATATATTATTGCAATGAGCAGTTTGGCATTTAGGGCTGAAAGCCTCGTGTGGAAGAGGGGTAAGGCATGGGGGTGGGTGTGTGTGGCGATTCTCACATACCACGACTCGCAACAGATGTACGAAAATTAAAAGTAGGTTAATTTTGCATGTGTTTCGACGAAAACAGTGGATTAAAAGCCAGGACAAACATGCGATATCGTAAGTTTGTCCAGGCTTTTAATCCACGGTTTTCGTCCAAACACGTGGACGTTTGATCTACTTTTGATTTTCGAACAACGCCTACTGAGAAGATGATAGTTTGGCTGAAAGTTGTAATATAATTATTTGCCATTACAACCCTAGATGGGGAGCTGGGTTGCTCGGTGGCAGAGCGTTCCACTCTCGTCCAAAAGGTAGTGGGTTCGAACCCAGCTGGGGTCAAAATTTGTACAGACCTCTTTTCGGTGCCCCCGTCTTTGAAATCACCTTCGTGGTGGACAAAAGACGTTCAGCCCTAAACGTTTAAACAGCCCTAGATTCAAGAGATCGCCAGTGGAATCATCAGCAGGGAACAAGCAAGCAAACGACCAATGCAAACAAACAAACAATGTAAACAAACAATACAAACAAACAAATAACACAAACAAAGAAACAAACAACCTACCAACCAACCAAACAACCAAACAAACAGACACACAAACAAATAAAACAAATGCATGCTTTGCTCCAGAGAAGTGGTTCATCATTTTCCTGAACAAACTGTCTCCTGTCCCTCTTGGATATAGTGAAACAAGAAGGTGATACTGCACACACATTCTCGTCGTTAAACAGAAAGAAAAAGGTATCTCTCAATCACTTCCCGTGAACAGAACTGACACGTAATGTGTGCAGGTCTGTGGTTTTGAACCTTACGGCCTCAGGCCGTAAGGTCCAAAACCACAGACCTGCACACAAATCATGTCGCGCCTCACACATAGGCCTACATTGTATATCTACACATATACGTACCCAAGTCTCCATAGTGTTGGTAGTGACGCACAGGCCGATGCATTGCGCCATACCAGTCGTTGTCAAACAAGTCTGAATCATACTGAGACTGAAAAAGAAAATAACGATGAAACAGTTAGCTTAAAGTGTCGAGGTGGATATGCGTTAAGCTGGTGACACGGCCGATTTTTAGTTTTTCGTGACAGGATCGTGAAAGATGGACCCATGCGGTCATCCATGATCTGTTAAAATATATATATAACATTTTTTTAAAATTAAAAATATAAAAAATTCGATTGTGAACATACGATGTGTTTGTTGTGCTGTGTTGTGTCGTGCTGTGTTGTGCTGTGTTGTGTTATGCAGTGTGTTGTGATGTGTGTGTGTGTGTGTGTGTGTGTGTGTGTGTGTGTGTGTGATGGTGTGTGTGTGTGTGTGTGTGTGTGTGTGTGTGTGTGTGTGTGTGTGTGTGTGTGTGTGTGTGTGTGTGTTATACGACACTTTCGCAGCTATTCATGCGGGGCACATTGAATGAGTTAAACCGGCATTTTCCCGTTCACAAACTTGTCAGTAGTATGTTGTATCGTGTGATTAACACACCGTGTCGCAAATAATTAACATAACATATCTCACAAGACACCATCCTTACCGCTACAAGCGTGATTGACAGCAGGCAGATGACGCTTAGTACTGTGACCTTTGAGACCGGCATGGCTAATGAGGCTGCGCTGTGGACAGAACGAGGTCATACATGATTGATTATAATGATGACATTACCGTACGTTGTGTGGGTCGTTTGACTTGGGGCCGCGCAAGTATCTTCTAGGAAACTGCTTTTCTACAGCTCTTTAAACTCATTCGAGACGTGCCGACTACGGATACGCGGCGGTTCGCCGCGTATTCGTAGTCGGCACGTCTCGAATGCGTTAAAAAATATATTTCAGTGCCATTGATTGAATGATTGATTGATTAGTTCCGTGTTTAACGTCCACGGCACCGAAGTGATAATGGACGGCCCTGACGGGCGGGTTATGGGGGGACAGGGAAATCTATTGCCTGTGGAGTACGACCTGAACACTGATCAACTCAGGCGCACTCCAACTGTGACACTTTGATTTACCAGGACCTTTCAACGGACATGCTATTGAACAAATCCGCTTTTCCCCCTGGATTGTGAGTCCAGCTACCGGGGCCGGGACGGGATTCGAACCCTCGACCCGGCGATTCCCTTCGCTCTCCTGCTCCGACGTTTAACCGCCTGAGCTATTTCGGACTCTTTTCAGTGCCATTTGGTCTATTGCGATTAACTTTCCCCAAACTATTGCGATTAACTTTCCCAAAAATCGAAAAATTTCCAGTGTTGTTGTAAAGCAGTAAAATCGGAAACTTTTTTATGGAATGAATGATTTTACATCCCTAAATGTGATATATGTTCAGTACAACAAAACATAAATGTCTTTGGAATATATTTTAAGATCGTATAGCAAAATCAGTAAATCGTCGGAGTTCAGTAAAAACTGCCCGTATTAGACCAAGTGGCACTAAATTATTTTTGTTTCTGAAAGTGGTATACAAAAATGTTTCTTTCTGAAAAAAGCTTTCCGCACTCCGAGGTCAAACGGCCTATAAACAAGCCTCACAAGTTTTGCTTAACGGCCCCTTCCCCCCCCCCCCATTATCCCCCCTCCCACCCTCCCACCCCCCACCCCCAACCACCACCACCACCCCCCACCACCACCACCCACCACCACCCCCATTAAAAAAACAACAACGAACTAATAAACAAACAAACAAACAAAACCAAACAAACAAAAGAACCCCCCCCCCCTCCAAAAAAAAAAAAAAAAAAAAAAAACTACCATCATCATTATTATAATATCAAATATAATACTACTATAATAATAAATGAATAATAAATAAATAATGAATAAATATTATTAATAAATAATAAATCAATCAATCAATCAATCAATCAATCAATAATACATTAAAAAATAAAAAATAAAAGCGTGACTTTTGCTTTTTTGTTAATCGAATTTTATTTTATTTTATTATATTTATTTATTTATTTATTTTAAATTTAGGTTTTTTTTTGTTTTTTGTTTGTTTGTTTGTTTGTTTGTTTGTTTGTTTGTTTGGTTTTTTTTTGGGGGGGAGGGATAAGCAAAAGGTTATGGGCCCAGTTCTCTCCTGTCTTTTGTAAAGTCAGAAGATAGAAAGCGCTCTTTTTTTTTCTTTTTTCTTTTTTTATTTCTTTTTTTTTTTTTTTTTTTTTTTTTTTTTTTTTTGGGGGGGGGGGGGGGGTGTTTGTCTGTTTGTTAACAGCGAGATTTACACAATTTATTTACAATATTTTTAAAAATCTCACTTTTTGCAAAAATGGAATCATTTTTATTTTATTTTTATTTTATTTTATTTTACTTCACAGGCAGACTTAAGTTTTAGTATCCGGAAACTGCTTTCAGCCAGTAAGTAAACACATCCCACAGATGTCTAGAACCATTTTCTAGGAATACTCTTTTCCGTTGTACCATACACTACTATGCTACAATTAGGAATTGTTATAACTAGGAATGGCTGTCCCATTAACTCATTCGAGACGAGCGGCCTCCGGATACGCGGCTTATGCCGCGTATTCGGAGGCGGCACGTCTCGAATGAGTTACTGCGTCCCACGTCATTTCCGAGGGAAGTTTGATCATACGTCACATTGTCACTAAATGTGATGAATCAAATGCACAACACAATATACATCACACGTCTTCAGGACCAGCTATTTTCAAACGACGTCAGGCAACCTAAATAACTGTGTCAGTCGCGCCTACGTCAAACTGAGCCCCCGATTATTATCACTGAATGATTGACTGAGAAGAATAGAACGTGTTTGCGTGACCCTACGTTGTCCTGTTTCCCCAACGGGTCAAACAGGAGTGACAAAAAGTGGTATTTTGTCTTAATCGATCACTAGCATTCAAGAAAGACGTGACAATTTCAACTCCATAAATTACAAACTTGTCACGTTGTTCTTTGCGTGACAGTTCTTGATCACGCTATGCGGGCTAGTTGACCCCTTCAGCACCGGCTGACTTGGGACGGTGTTTCTGCAATGTTCGTTACTTCAGCACGTAACCCGTATCGTTCGGAATACACCAGTGTGTGAAATAAGTTTGACTAACATAGTTCAAGGGTAGTGCCAGAATAGCTTGGCGCCTCTAGGCGCCAAGCTATTCTGGCACCACCCTTGAACTAAAGCCATTGGTCTATGTCCTGATCTGTAAGCACTATAATGTAGCTTGCATAATTATGGCAGTGTACAAACTTGAAGCTTTTAGCCTCAGTGTGATGCGGGTTCATTCAACACTAAAATGTCTTGGCTGTCCCAGGAACATCGATTCAAAGTGGTGTCAGCAAGAGGCATAGATCCTCATGAGCCCCCTGCAGCCGCGGGGGCTCATGAGGATCTATGCCTCTTGTAGTAGGGTAGTAGGGTGGTGTTAACATTTTCTCGGCGCAAATGGGGTTAATCCATGGGACAAAGCAGACATTCTGCCTGTTATTGGCCGAGTTTAACCCATTCAGCCCTGACGCCCTACAGCAGGAGATGGGTCGACCATGGTAATTCAAGGGCAGTGCCAGATTAGCTTGGCCGACAGGCGCCAAGCTAATCTGGCACTACCCTTGCCTGTCGGCGCCAAGCTAATCTGGCACTACCCTTGAATTATCATGGTCGATCCAACTCCTGCAACAGGTGCATAGTCGTTAGATGACACTTCCAAAATTTGGGAAATACGTGACGTGCGCCGGGCTGAATGAGTTAATGTTGCAGTCTACTTTGCTGGTCACAAGAACAGATATAAGATAAGTCGGAGATAACGAAACTTTTCTGTCAGAAGTGTCGAACACAGTGTTCCATTAAATTACTTCACTTATTACAAACATCATTCACCTACCCCTCCCCCACCCCTCCCCCACCCCACCCCCCTCCCAGAAAAAAAGGTGGTGAGGTCCCCTAGCAATTCGTTATATCGAAAGTTTTACCAAAGGCCCACTACCGCTGTAACTGTTCAAAGATACACTCACTGTAACAGATGGTTTCGAAATGTTCACACAGGTCTAGTTATGGTTCATATAGACACAGGACAATCCAGTCCAGCATACGTCGTCTTGATATCGAGTAACCTGACCATGACTCCGCCGCTCCGTTGTAGAAATACAACGGTTTCAGCGCGAGAACGAGAACCAGGTAAAAATAGATTGACGCGCTAACGGCAGCGCAGAAATAAATAAGTGCGATTACGCATGTGCTTTTGCTGCGTGTCCAACCCGCTGTTAAAGTGCATTAGGTGTGTGGACGAGGCGTGACAAAGGGCTCTAACGTGTCTTCAGATTTATGCGTAATTGCTACTTTAAGCCGCCTTAACTCATTCAGCCCGAGGCACGTACTTCCCAAATTTTGGAGGCGTACAAATGATATGCACGAGTTGCAGGAGATGGATCGACCATGATAATTCAAGGGCAGTGCCAGATTAGCTTGGCGCCGACAGGCGCCAAGCTAATCTGGCACTGCCCTTGAATTATCACGGTCGACCCATCTCCTGCTGTAGTGCGTCAGGGCTGAACGGGTTAAAACGACCTGATTCAGGCAATAAAGGGTTCATAGCTTGCAATATGGCCTTGATATATGTTCTTATAATGGCTTACATTAATTCTGTGAAAAAGAAGTGCTAATGCGGTTTATGAGGTTTCAGTGTCGTGAATCCAAAGACTTTTTTGCTCTTCTTCTCGTTTTGCTACGCAGACGAGTTGAGTCCAATTATCGCACAACGGCAGTTTAAAAAAAAAAAAAAAAAAAAACTCTGGTACGTGTGCATACTCGCAGACCCCCGGGGGGGGGGGGGGGGGGGGGGGGGGGGGGGGCTAGCATCTTTCGCCAATGCACTCCCTGGGGTACAAAACACTGAAGGAGTAGGGATAAAAAAAAAACCCACTCTGAAAAACACACGAAAAAGTAAAGGTTGTGTAGGGGACCAACCCCAAACCATAAAATCCCAAAACTAAAAGAAAAAAAAACAACAAAAAAAAAAACAACAACAAAAAACTGAGGCCTTCGACTGGGACTCGCGTGGAGTAGGAGCAGAACAGCGCGGTAGGGGAGGCCTTGCCCCTTCCCGGGGCGCTTTACTCAGCGGCGCGGCCGTCCATGATGCGTGGAAGTGAGCCAAAAGATGCGCAAACAATAGCGGCGACAGACAGAAAGATAAGCCCCCTTCACCCCCCCCCCCCTCCCCCCATCCTCCAGGACGAAATCAGCGAGAACTGGAAGTCCTTTCCCTGTTAAAATCGCAATCGCCTAATCGCAACGATTGTGAACAGAAGGATAAGAAAGTCTTAGTTAAAGCCAGACATCGTGCACTGACAACCCATTGAATCGGCGACTGTTAGCGTTCAAATCTCGCTCTACAGTCTATAACTCAACGGACAGAGAAAAAAAGGTCCCTGAATTCCGGCAAGTGTGGGTGCGAGTCAGTTATCATCAAGCTGTCGTGAGAGATATCTGGCAGATATCAAACCCGCTGCGACCGTATTTCCTCCCCTCCTTTTTTGCTCCTGCGACTCCCTGACCAAAAGCTTTTCGAGTTTTTCAGTTCACGGATAGTACGACTGTGTCTTCACTTATACCGTGTATACACTATTTAGTTATAACCATTTTTACACTTTATTATCACTAGGCTGTTGTTGTTTTTTTTTCTCTCTTAATAAAGTTTCATTTCATCTCTCTTTCTCTCTCTAAGAATGTTGTAGTTTAGCAAGGACAAACACGAAAAGAGGCCTGTGCGCCTATTGTTTCCCCCAAAATTGCGCCGCTAACCCGTTCACGCACTAAAAAATTCTAGAGTTCATTTGTTTTTAAATGAAGTTGATGTGAATTTTCAATGATTTCACACAAGTTCACCTTATTTTGCGCACGCAGTCAAGGAGACAAGGGACAAAAAAGGAAAGTGAGAAACGGGACGGCTGCGTCTGCCGTCCGCTGTAATATAAACAATTCCGCGATAACGCGGATGCTAAGGAGCTCGTGGGGCCATGTGTTTTTGGAGCTGTAGCGACTACCTCAGTTCGGAGTAATCTCTGTGTCCGTTGAGTTATAGACTGTCTAGTGCAGATCGCTTTTACTCATTTACATCTCTTGGGGCGGTCAGTGACGCAGTGGTAAAGGCGCCTGCCACCAATGCTAATGGTGCGAGGTTCAATACCGGGTTCTGGCGTGGGACTTTTCTCCTCTAGTAAGTGTCACCGTTCATTCGGGCGGACCGTCGGTGGTTCTTTCTCCGGGTACTCCGGCTCTGTCCTCCCCCTCCACGTTGGTACCGGTTTCAGGCCACTTTATAAATTTCAACTACAAGCGATCAAAATTCCCGAAAATCTCAGTAGCTGAGCTGACCCTTCGCACCACTTGAATGTCCTGCGTTTGTCTTTTACTGTGTTTGTGTTCAGAGTGAATGCGTGTGTGTCACGTGAGCGTGCGTGTTGGGTTCAGTTGTCGGCGCTTTGAGGCGATTCGCAGAATTGGGTAAAGCGCCTATATAATAATCTGTATTATTATTATTTATCCACATAGCCATATTTCCACCATTTTGGAGGGGTCACCTAACGACTATGTACCAGCTGCAGGAGATGGATCGACCATGATAATTCAAGGGTAGTGCCAGATTAGCTTGGCGCCTTCAGGCGCCAAGCTAATCTGGCACTACCCTTGAATTATCACGGTCGATCCCTCTCCTGCTGTAGTGTGTCGGAGCGAATGCCTCTTCATGACACATTGAACACCACGCGAGTACAAAAAAAAATAGATTCTCAGGATCTCCTGTAGACACGGGAGCTCATGAGGATCTTCGCTTTCTTTCCGGGTCCTTTCATATCTGCGATTCTCCAGCACGTTGTTTACTGGGCTTTCCAGCATATCGGTTAGGGGGTGTTTCCATATTGCGGCGTGACAGCAACGCAAAAGCGATGGCGACAGCGACACGAATCGCGAGACGGAAATAAAGAAGTGTTTCTATAAACGGGGCGTGACAGCTGTGCAATGTCGGTACCGGCGACAGGCGACAGCGACACGAATCGCGAGATGGAAATAAAGAAGTGTTTCTATAAACGGGGCGTGACAGCTGTGCAATGTCGGTACCGGCGACAGGCGACAGCGATACGAATCGCGAGATGGAAATAAATGTTTCTATGAACGAGACGTGACAGCTGTGCAATGTCGGTACCGGCGACAGGCGACAGCGACACGAATCGAGAGATGGAAATAAATAAGTGTTTCTATGAACGAGACGTGACAGCTGTGCAATGTCGGTACCGGCGACAGGCGACAGCGACACGAATCGCGAGATGGAAATAAATAAGTGTTTCTATGAACGAGACGTGACAGCTGTGCAATGTCGGTACCGGCGGTACCGGCGACAGGTGACAGCTGTGCGACATATAGATTGTTATATCGGAGTTTAGGGGATACTGAGGATCACACTCGAGTGGTTTTAAAACCTTATCCTACGAGCGAAAGCGAGTAGGAGAAGGTTTTAAGACCACGAAAGTGATATTCTCAGTATCACCTAAACACCGATGTAAGAATCTATTTTTTACTCTCCTTTGTTGTTGTTGCATAAATCAGATGTGAATTGGTTTTCGGCGGGTGGGAGGGGGGGGGGGACGAAAACAAAACGCAACAATGTTTAACATCTTATAGAGGGGCGCCGCTATATGGAAACACACAAGGCGGTTTTTTGAGTTTTTTTGTTTGTTTGTTTTTTTCTTCGCCTGACTCATAGCTACTTTTTCGTGGCCGTGTCGCCTACTGATCCATAGTCACGTAGATATGGAAACACAACTTTACCGGACTTTCTGCCTGCCTGGTTTTTGAAACACCTTTTTATCGTCTGCCAGTGGGAGGGTTAATTGACGTTAGCTGGCGTAAATATAAAGAACTAACGATAATTTCAAGCATAGCATTACTTGCACATGTTAACCCTTGCAGGGCTGGAGCACAGCAAACAAAACCCGAAGTCACTGTCTAGAACACGTAACACAACAAATTCGTATCACTCAGTTGAAAAGTGAGCTGCCCAAAGCGCAAAAGGTCATTGGGCTGACGTCGGCCTCCGTTGGCCCGCGCACAACCGTGCGCGAGTCAATGGCGCCGATGTCGGCCCGGTGGCTTTTGCTCACTGGGTAAGCTTCTATCGGTAAGCTTCTATCGGTAAGCTTCTATCGGTAAGATTCTATCGAATCACGTCTAAAATGTAGTACTACACTATAAAATGATTACTCCATTACAATACGACAGAAAACCCGAAACAACAGCACCAACAACAACAAAACAACACATACCAAAATTTAAAAAAAGAGAAGGGAAAAAAACACACAAAAAACCAACGATAAACAAAGACAAGAATAAATTCAAAGGCAAAACAAAAACGAGAACACAACGTTATGTCAGGTTGAACAGTAGTCGCAATTCTCACTAACGTAGGCCCTACTCACCTGAAGATAGAATTATTGAAGTCATGTGCTCCTTAAAGGGTTAACAGTTTGCAATATTCCCTCGTGTTAATATCATTAGTATCTCTCGAAATCACGCTGGACAAAAGGCCTAACTGAACTTGACCCATTGTACCGCAAGACCGAAATCCCCAAATGTTGCCGTTGTCCTCTGACGACTGCATTGCAGTGCAGGACACAGATCGACCATGATAGTTCCAGGGTGATGCCAGAATAGCTTGGCGCCTAGTTCAAGGGTGATGCCAGAATAGCTTGGCGCCTATGGGCGCCAATCTATTCTGGCATCACCCTTGAACTATCATGGTCGATCCATATCTTGCTGTGGTGTGTGCGGTAGGATGAGTTTAGAATTTTCATGAAATTTTCATCAAAGACTAGTATGGACTTCTTTTATTTTGTGTGTGTGCGCAGGAGAGTTCCCCCCTGTGAGCACAAGAGGCATAGATACGCTCAAAGATTGTAAAAAGAAGGGTAGAGTAGCATTAGCTGAGACAGACAACATTGAGAACTCGTTGTAGCTGTGGGATTTTAGCAATCAAATCCCGAAATGGAGCAAGTCGCTTCAAACTTAATACTATGAGTTCCCCTTTAACGCTTTTGCGCGTCGGTAGCAGTTTTTGTCGCGATGATTTCCTGTAGGAATCATCGCGACAAAAACCGCTACCGACACGCAAAGAGTTAAACATATTACCGCATCATGCACGTTTACATACTAACATGAAAAATAAATTCAAAACAACCTACCAAGCGTCAAGTTTCCCACTGTGTCCGAAGAAATAGAACGACTGTGTTCTACAATGGAGCTGAGAAACGTTCAAGACAAAATTGAACTCCTTTTTATAAGAAGGCAACCGGACACCCGCCCTGAAATACTTAAATGTCTTCCCGTCATTTCTTAAGATAAAGAAGTAAATAGGAGATATGACCAATAGCAGCAATAAACATAGACTTTCATGAGCCCCTGCAGTCGCAGGGGCTCATGGAAATCTATGTGTCTTGCAGAGAGAAAAAAAAAATGTGACAAAGAGACAAATTTTCGGATGAGAAAATGACAGAGTCTGAAATTGACACGAATTTATTGACAGTGATTTGACGCACGTGGTTCGAAGCGCGTCAGTGTCCTTGTCACTCGCGCGGTCAGCCATGAATCTTACAGTGACTGTGACAGATCTTGTCTATTTTCTACAGCCGTGTAAGTGTTAAATTGAGGTGAAAAGTGTAGAGGTTTGAGGTGGGGGTGGGGGTGGTTTGGTGGCTAGAAGCAAAGGTTCCCATTCTCTCTCTCTCTCTCTCTCTCTCTCTCTCTCTCTCTCTCTCTCTCTCTCTCTCTCTCTCTCTCTCTCTCTCTCTCTGTCTCTGTTCTCTGTCTCTGTCTCTCTGTCTCTCTGTCTCTGTTTATCTCTCTTCTGTTTCTCTCTCTCTCTCTCTCTCTCTCTCTCTCTCTCTCTCTCTCTCTCTCTCTCTCTCTCTCTCTCTCTCTCTCTCTCTCTCTCGCACACACGCACTCTCTCTCTCTCTCTCTCTCTCTCTCTCTCTCTCTCTCTCTCTCTCTCTCTCTCTCTCTGATTGCAAAAGAAGAGTAAATATATTCCTTTTTTTTCATTCATTCAATCATTTATTTATTCATTCATTCGCTCGTTCGT
>BTPG01000125.1:7500-10000 GCA_036245525.1 Semisulcospira habei | reverse complement strand
AATTCGCAGACGACATTGACCTCATGGCAGGCAGCAATAGTGAGCTCCAAAACCTGACAGACAAACTTTCAAGTAGCGCAGGGTCTTATGGCATGGAGATCAGTACGGATAAAAGCAAAGTGATGATCAACACCACAAGCGACAGCAGCAGCAACATTCACATGAATGGCCAAAAGCTAGAAGAGGTCAACAGCTTCAAGTACTTGGGAGCCACCCTATCCAAAGACGGTAGTTGCATAGCAGAGATCCGTATCAGGATAGGTACAGCAACATCCGCAATGGCCAAGCTGGACAGGATATGGCGAAGTAACTCCATCAGCTTCACCATCAAGTACAGGCTTTACAAGTCCCTCATAGTGTCTATTCTACTCTACGGCTGTGAGACTTGGACACTGCTTGCAGACTCAGAAAAGAAAATCCAGGCCTTTGAGAACAAGTGCCTGAGGAAGTTGCTCCGCATCTCGTACCGCGAGCACAAGACCAACGAATATGTACGGAGCATCGTCACTTCCCTGGTGGGCCCACATGAACCCCTTCTGGCAACCGTGAAACGGCGCAAGCTTGCTTGGTTTGGCCACGTGACCCGACACAACACCTTGTCCAAGACTATCCTCCAAGGCACTCTCGAAGGAAGTCGTCGGCGAGGTCGTCAGAGAAAGAGTTGGGTCGCAAACATAAAAGAATGGACCGAACTCGAGATGTCAGACTTGCTTGCCACCGCCCAAAATAGAACTCAGTGGAGAGCACTGTCTGTTGCTGCTGCCTTTCAGTCCCCCCAACGCCCAGTTCGGGCAAGGGACTGATGATGATGATGATGATGAGTTTGCAAATGGCGGAACACGCCTGTTGTGATCAGTACCGGCCACCGCCGTTGCTGATGTTTCGCACGCCTCTTCCCGAATATGATGCAAAACTGCTGATAATGCAAACACATCATCATCACTGTCAAAACTAGCAGCCATTTTGCAGAACAGGTACGACTTTGATCTTCGGTTCAAACCGGTCGGCTAAACTGACAAGTCGGGAACGGTGTGGCACTGCACACGTTTTTTAGTCCGGCCCGATCACCTACCGATTCGAAAACTGATCGGGAATCGGCCTCAAAACCGGGCATGTGTAGCGGGGCCTTAAGGCCATCGCACGGGCGGGGGTCAACATACTGCCGACGTGTGGCCGAGTGTAGTGTGTCTACTGTGGTTGGAGTGGGACTTTTCCATCCTGCATAGTGGACAGTGGTCAACATACTGAGAGTGGACATGTTGCTTCCTTGTCTTCAAGGACTTTTCACGGATGTTTGAAAATAATTTAAAGGCATACATGATTCCAAAATGTTGCTAGTGAGACCAGAGACTGCCGAAAGGTCTTTTTATTCGTCCATTCGATGATTTATCATTTGTTAATGTTAGTTCATCTGACTGACTGTCCGTCCGTCTGTCCGACCGATAGCTTCTCTCTCTCTCTCTCTCTCTGTATGTGTCATTTATGTATTTGATGTAGTAGCACGGTATGCATGAAAACTGGTCACGAAAACCAACAACTTGTACCGTCGGAAAATAAACATTCATTGTATATTGTTAACCTGTCTCTGCCTCTATCTGTCTGTCTGTCTCTGTCTCTGTCTCTGTCTCTGTCTCTCTCTCTCTCTCTCTCTCTCTCTCTCTCTCTCTCTCTCTCTCTCTCTCTCTCTCTCTCTCTCTCTCTCTCTCTCTCTCTCTCTCTCTCTGTCTCTCTCTCTCTCTCTCTCTCTCTCTCTCTCTCTCTCTCTCTCTCTCTCTCTCTCTCTCTCTCTCTCTCTCTCTCTCTCTCCTAATCTGGCACTACCCTTGAATTATCCTGGTCCACTCATCTCCTGCTGTAGTGCGTCAGGAATGGGTTACTGTGTGCTGGTCTGTGATAATAGCACACAATCAAAAGAAGACAACAACAAAAGAGGAAGACTAGGTCATGACATGGGAGTGACCCGCCGTACACACGCCAGATAAGGATATATCAAACATCAATTCACGACTGCAAAACACACTGCAAGATATTGATGAATGGTGCAGTCATAATATTATGATACTAAACCCGGCAAAAACTGAAATCATGCTAATTAGCACCCGCCAAAAACACCAACTCGGCTCTCTCTCACTCAGTCTGTCCCTCCAAGGCAAAACCATCGGCCAAGTTACCAACCATCGCCTGCTAAGAGTCAGGGTGGACAACCAACGTAGGTGGCAGCTACACATCAGTAATGTCTGTAAAATTGTCTCTAAAAATCTGTACATTTTAGCAAAACGTAAACACATCACTCATATATGGAGACACGTCAACTGTTCTTCAATGCCCATATTAGATCACACACAGACTATGCCTCTACTGTGTGGGATGGTTCGAGCGATGTCAATTTGAAAAGATTGAACTCTCTACATAGGAGAGCTGGAAAACTAATAGTCCCTGATCCCAGCTTAACTACTGACCCAAAATTGGCAGACTTAAAAATTCTGCCCCTGAAAGATCA
>BTPG01000125.1:0-5000 GCA_036245525.1 Semisulcospira habei | reverse complement strand
TTCTCCGGGAAGACAGTCCAAATTTCCCCTTGTGGAATTTAAAAAAAAAAAAAAGAATTAAACAAAAAAAGCATTTCTCTGGAAATATTTACAGAAGAAGAATACAGGGTAGTGTAGGAGCGGTTATAATAGCTTATTCAGGGTTTGGAAACCTGTGCCAAAATAACCCGTGCATTCCGAAACGAAATGACATACGGCGGAAAACACGGATAAAAGGTTTGTACATGCAGTCCGCCGCCAAAGGCTGCTCAATGGTAAATTATCTGAGAGTGATAATACCTCGTGTTCTAAATTAGTCTTAATCAATCTGATTACCACCAGATTCAGTTTCGTTTGAAAGTATATTACATGAGAGCGGTCATAGCTCGCGCCGTGGCGCGAGCTATGTCCACTCTCAGGCAATATGAAGTCGTACGCCGGTTGCTGTCAGATCGACGGTGAGGTACGCTTTGAGGGCGCGATGTATCAACACTCATAAATTATTCATCTTCAAAACACATGCGGTCTGCGCACATCATGCAGGTCCATTGGCATTGCATGCCTCGGTTTTTATCCGAGATTTGTCGTTTGGCTTTTACGCACCCGTTTATGCACACGCATTTTTAGACACCCGTTTTATCAATTACCCGTCAGTTTCTGCGACAGCTTGGTGTGTGTTCATTGTTTTACTTGTGTTTCACAAACCCTGGTGGAATACACCTTTGTGAACAGAAAGCTTCGGACTTCAAGGTAATATATATATATATATATATATATATAGACGACACCGCTTTGCAGCCATATATTGTTTGAACGCATGGGGCTCATGACGTTGACTTTAACTCATTCTACCCCAAGACCGAAATCCCCACATTTTGCCTGTGTCCTCTGAAAACTGCATTGCGGTGCAGGACACAGATTGACCATGATAGTTCAAGGGTGACGCCAGAATAGCTTGGCGCCCATAGGCGCCAAGTTATTCTGGCGTCACCCTTGAACTATCATGGTCGATCCGTGTCTTGCTGTGGTGTGTCTGGGGTAGAATGAGTTAACATACATTTCAGAAACATTCTGCCTACACCGGCAGGCATGGGATTGAAGCGTCAGGGTTTTTGAGGGGAGTATTTCAACATGTGTATTTAGATTGTCTTCATCAATAGACTATTTATTTATTTACTTATTTATTTATTATTTATTTATTTTATTATTTTATTTGTTTATTTGTATTTTTCTTCTGTTTATATTGCCCATATTTATTTGTGTGTACATAATTAAATTATGATAATTTATTTTATTTTTTTCATTTTTCAGAGGTGAATAGAGACGGACTGTGTCCGCATGCGTGCGTGTGTGCGTAATGTGTATGTGTATATATACATGCGTAGTGTGTGTGCGCTTGGGTGCGTGAGTATGCATACGTGCGTGTGCCTTCTAGTGTGCAACATAATTAACCGTTTCCACACATAAATAATTTAAACCATTATTTACTTTATTTCAGAAAACAAACTGTATCGGAACAAATTCGAGCCTCGGAGAGTCTCCCAGATCTGAACCTCCCTTCCAAACCCACGCCATGGCACAAACACAGTCGACAGTCAAACGGTCACATGGGTCAGTCACAGACAGCAGTTTCTCGCCTCACGTAATGACTGAAAGCACGTATAGTGACGAGGGTTCTCCGTCAAAACACCAACGAACAGATGAGGTAGAAAACAGCTGTTTCATTACAGATACTGTTGGTTCACAAATCTTCTGTAAAATCATCTCACGACCTTTACTTAATGACGTCATTTTGCGAAAAACGGGGGAAGTACATTGTTTGGAAAGCAAGGACGCTGAATATTCGGTTTTACAGAGAACTGACGTGGTTAAAAGCAGTTCTGTAACAGACAGTGCCGTCTTATCGTCAGAAAACCGTACTGTATTACAGGTGCACTGCAATGTCATTCCAAATGAAAGCACCAGACACACTCAGTGGCTCAAAGCGTTCGATGACGTCAAACAGCAAGAGAGTCCACATTGCGTCAGAGAAAATGACGTCGTAATGGAATCGTCTCCACTTTGTCACGTTGAATCTTGGCGACCTGCGATACCTCTTCAGTGCGTTCAAGCAGAGAGTGACGTCACAACGCAAGAAGGGCATGCTGATGTCACAAACGTTGAACCGGTACGAACCACGTCATCACATGACGTAGGCAGACCAGGCCAAAACCCGAAACTCTACGAATCATGCAAAACTACTGTGGTTTCATCTCACTTTATATCCCTGACATGTGATGACGACAAAATGGCGCATGACGCAACTTGGGGTAATGTTACGTCAGACTTGGCGAAGTCTGACGTAACATTACCAACAGTTGCGTCAAGTGCTCTTATGACTCAGACCAACGAAACTGACTCCGCTCCACAACATAAAATTGTCGATGAGAACTGCAAACATCTGCCCGGTCTGTTTTCGAGAGGATCAGGCCATGCACATTCGTCATGTTTTCGCATACGTCCGTTAAACTACGTTCCTTACAGGGAGATAGTTCAGAACTCGACTGACAAGTCTGACGCGCAATCCGCCTCCGATAACGAAGACGATGACGAGGATGTTTTTCTGTACGCTGCTCTGGCACAAGATTCGCCCACCTACTCTTTCGACTTGAAAGAAAAGAGGGAAACTGCCTCTGGTAAAGTGAAGGAAGTGGAGGAATCTTTTGCCAGTTTTGCCGCTCGTTCGCTGGCGGCCTTTTCGAACTATGACGCGGGCAAGGTTTTGGACTCGCAGTACCGGGCGATGACCAGGCTGAACCAGAAGAAGTACGGCAAGCTGCAGTTGTCGGAGTCTGTTTGATACCACTGTGCATGCAGGCACGCAGCTGTTGTACACAGTGCCGGTGACTAGCATGCGTAAGGGCTGGAATAATGACTGACTGAGAGCACGGATGTGAAGAAGCGCAGTAAGAGGCACAGATGCTCATGAGCCCCCGCAGATGCTGGGGCTCATGAGGATCTATGCCTCTTGCATCTGCTGTTTGTACTCATTGTTCTTGCAGTGAAGGAGGTATGTTTGTGTTGATGCCAGGGACTAAATGCATTACAGAGAGGTAGAGAGAGGGAGTGAGTGAGAGAGTGAGTGTGAGAGTGTGTGTAGCATTTTACTTGTATATTTGTGTTGATGCCAGGGACTAAATGCATTACAGAGAGAGGGAGAGTGAGCGTGCGTGAGTGCGTGCGTGCGTGCGTGTGTGTGTAACATTTTATGCTGAACATTTAGTAAATATTTCACTAATAATAATTGTATTTTTCTTCTGTCTGTTTTGCACATATTTATTTGTGTGTACAAACATAATCCAGAGATAATTCTAAGTTACATTTTAGTTACTAGATAAGATATTTTATTGCAATTATTACGCCACTTTAACATAATTACATAGTTACGTGTGTAAGTCATCCAGACCAAAAAGGTGACTGCCAAAAACTAGGTGTGTGTAAGTTAGAAACAAAACGTCTTTGAAAAGCACTTTGTTTTTGAAAAGAAACAACACACTGAGACATCGGGCACCGTCCTAGGGGGTGGGGGGGGGAGGGGTTGGGGGGGTGCTCGATGTCTCAACGTGTCTCAGTTGAATGTGTGAGTGAAAGAAAGCTAGCGCGTGCATTTTTGTCATTTTTACGTCATCCACACCAAAAAGATGACTGCATTTTTACGTCAGTAAAATTCTACTGGTGGCGTCATTCTCCAGATGACTTCACTCTTTCGAGACGAGATCGTTCTTCGCAAGAATTGAGAAGAAAGAAATGTGAACCATTGCTTAGACTGAGTTTAAGTTTTTTGTTTAGTGTGGTGATCTTATGCGGTGTGTGACTTTAGAAGCCCAGCAAGTTTACTAATGGATGCTTCGTCATTTTGACGTTGCCGCTGTACACGGCACATTCTGGCAGTGAAATCAACGCTAACAAGGTAACATTTGCCAGGCGATACTTGAAGCTCCTAGTAAGCAAAGGTCTTCGGCCCACTGCGGCCGTCGTGGGTCCAAAGACGTTTTGCTGCTTGGATAGTTTATTTTAAAATGGTTTGAATGATAGATTACTCTGCGGTACAATGTGCATCTAGATCGCTTGTTTCTACAAAGGCCGCACGAGACGATAACAGGCAAATCGATCGCCTCTTAACTCATTCTACCCCAACACCGAAATCCCCAAATGTTGCCGTTGTCCCCTGAAGACTGCACTCTAGTGCAGGACATAGATCGACCATGATAGTTCAAGGGTGATGCCAGAATAGCTTGGCGCCCATAAGCGCCAAGCTATTCTGGCATCACCCTTGAACTATCATGGTCGATCATTATCTTGCTGTGGTGTGTCTGGGGTAGAATGAGTTAAGAACATCACTGCCCAGAAATAGAACCACCACTTAACTGCAAGAGGTATAGATCCTACTGAGCCCCCGCAGTTTTTGGGGCTCGTATGTATCTACGCCTCTTGCTGAAACCACGTTGTAAACGCGTTCCTGTAGTGACGACCACGGCACTTGGCACGCGACAAGGTTATCGCGCACACTGGCAGTGAATGGGTTTAGACGAGTGCGCTGTGTTGTACGCAGCGATCATCCGACGCCTGTGGTTTCTACCGTGAAAGACAAACAAACGGAAAGAAATCGCTCGGACGGAGACTACAGCGCTAGACTGTCGGGCAACGTTTCTGCCAGTCTCTCCACCGTCATGGACAACGAGCTTGCTTCAAAAATTAATTCATTTCCTTACATCTGCCCTTCTTAAACCTCTGGGCGATTTCAAACAGCGTCGATACGTGTGACGCAAGAAAACGAACCGTTGACCCATTTACCCCCGATGTCGTGGAGATGGTTGCAGGAGATGGATCGACCATGATAATTCGAGAGAAGCGCCAAATGAGCTTGGCGCCATCAGGCGCCGACCTAATCCGACACCACCCTTGAAAAATCATGCCCCCACCCGGGTCTGCCCTGGGGGACTTGGGTGGGGTTGACTACTTTTTAGTTCCCAGGGTCATCC
>BTPG01000124.1:12988-50000 GCA_036245525.1 Semisulcospira habei | reverse complement strand
TCAGACCATGGCCACACTGGATGTAAATTTAGGCACAGTATTGTAGCTGAATGCAGTACAGAATTGCTAACGCCACAGCAAAAGAATTGTTGACATGGCCACAGCAATTTGTGACTTATAGAGGCCCGTGCAGGGTTATTATAGGAAAAAACAAAGTAGGGAAAATGCTTGTGTAGGTTCTACTGAGTCTATCCAAAGGATAAATACGTTAAGCAATGGGTGGTGGTGAATTACGACTCGACTTCCTTCTAACATACAGTTCTGGCTCCTCGGAAGAACCTCGGAGCCAGAATATGTGTGTCAAAAGCAATTCTCAGCTCACAATTCACCACCCTCCATTGCTTGACTTATGCTTCTATTCTAAAGCAATGACGCTTCTTGTGCCCAAAAATAAGGTCAAAGCAAGTGCCCACAGCAACTTTAGTGAGTTTTCAGCGCTCTTGCAGACTAACTGCAAGATGTACATATATATATATATAATATATATATATATATATATATATATATATATTCCAACTACAGAGGAATCACCTTGCTGTCAGTACCAGGAAAGGTCTTCAACAGGATCATCCTAGAGAGAATGAGGAGCTCCGTTGACCCCCAGCTGAGAGACCAGCAAGCAGGATTCAGGAAGAACCGATCATGTACAGACCAGATCGCCACTCTCCGCATCATCGTGGAACAGTCTCTGGAGTGGAGCTCCCCGCTGTACGTCAACTTTGTGGATTATGAGAAGGCATTTGACAGCGTGGACCGAGAGACTCTGTGGAAACTCCTACGACACTACGGTGTACCCACAAAGCTCGTCCGCCTGATCAAGAGCAGCTATGATGGCATGACATGTCGCGTAATCCACGAAGGGCAGTTCACCAGAGAGCTCCAGGTCAGAACTGGTGTCAGGCAGGGGTGTCTGCTGTCTCCGTTCCTCTTCCTACTGGCCATAGACTGGGTCATGAAGATGACCACAGAGCACAGACGAAGTGGAATACAGTGGACACTATGGACACAGCTTGACGACCTCGATTTTGCAGATGACTTGGCATTACTGTCCCACACTCATCAACAAATGCAGGACAAGACCACGAGGCTTGCTGACATCTCGTCCCAAGTGGGCCTCACCATTCACAAACAGAAAACAAAGACAATGAGGCTGAACGCAACCAGGGAAGAACCAGTCTTGCTTGCTGGCACCCCGTTGGAGGAGGTGGAGTCCTTCACCTATCTCGGGAGCATCATAGACAAAAAAGGCGGCACTGATGCAGATGTCCGAGCACGAATCGGTAAAGCCAGAGCAGCCTTTCTCCAGTTGAAAAAAGTGTGGAGTTCCAGAGAGCTGTCACAACACACCAAAGTCCGAATTTTCAACTCCAATGTAAAAGCAGTTCTCCTATATGGAGCAGAGACATGGAGATTGACAGAAACCACAGTCAACAGAGTACAGACCTTCATGAACAGTTGCCTTAGAAGAATTTTGAAAATCCACTGGCCAGAGAAGATCAGCAATGTCAGACTCTGGGAGAGAACAGAGCAGATAACAGCAAAGAATGAAATTGGGCGAAGAAGATGGGGATGGATCGGTCACAGTCTGAGAAAGCCAGCTTCCAGTATCACTAGGCAGGCATTGTCATGGAACCCCCAGGGAAAGAGGAAAAGAGGTAGGCCGAGAAACTCCTGGCGTCGAGACCTCCAAGCAGACATCAAGAGACTGGGAACCACCTGGAGTAGAATCGAAGGAGAAGCACAGGACAGGAGTTGCTGGAGGTCTCTCGTCGACGGCCTATACCCGGGTAGGGGTGACAGGCGTAAGTAAGTATATATATATATATATATATATATATATATATATATATATATATATATATATATATATATCCCGTAGTCTTGCCGACCGTTGGGGCACCACTGATGACTTGGCAACCAGCTCTCTCCATTCCTCTCTGTTCTCTGCCATTCTTAGCGTATCGCGCAGCTTCAGTCCTGTCCACTCTGAGATATTGTCCTCCCACCTTTTCCTCTGTCTTTCTCTCCTTCGACCTCCTTGCACAGTGCCTTGCAGGATTGTTTTGGCAAGCCCTGCTGAACGCGTGACATGCCCATACCACTTCAGTTTGCGTTTTTTCACAATGGCTAATAGGTCTTCAAAAGACCCGATGGCTTGCCGGATTCTTCTTCCTACTTCCACGTTTGTGACGTGATCTCTGTATGAAATGCCAAGCAACCTTCGAAAACATCTCATTTCAGTGGCTTGTATCCTCCTTTCAAGGTCTGCTGTGAGGGTCCATGACTCGCAGGCATACAAAGACACTGAGATGACTAAGGAGCGCATCAGTCTGATCTTGGAGCAGAGTGTGATGTTTCTGTCCTTCCATATGGTCTTTAATCTTGTCAGTGCTGTTGTTGTCTGTGCAATCCTGGACAGTATTTCTGGTTTTGATCCCTCATCTGTCACAATGGCTCCTAAGTATTTGAACTTATTAACGGTTTCCAGTTTTTGGCTTCCAATCATGTCAGTGCCAATGCCACTGGTGTTATTGGTCCTCAGTTTGGTCTTCTCTGCACTGATTTCCATCCTGTAAGCAATGGCTGTACTGTCCAGCTTTTCCACCAGCTGAGCCAGTTCCTTCTCTGTGATTTCTGACCTTACTGCTCTGGGCCGTAAGTCCCCTTATGTATGAGAGATCATGTGTCACTGATGACCATCATTGACCCATTTAGCCCTGACACATTACAGCAAGGGATGGATCATACCCCCACCCCCTAATTCTGGTCAAGTTTCCAATAATAATGGCTAAAACCATGAACTAATGAATATGTGCCTGTCTACAAACATGGCTCACGATTTTCCTTGTCTTTGTCATCTTTATGATGGTCATCATCATCTCGCCCTCTGCCCCGCGGATTTCCCAGACCTGACGTTGTACTGAAGTTACAGACAGGAGCTGTAATACAAAAAAAAGAGCAAGGAGAGTTCTGACGTTACTCAACCTTACCAGTCTATTGGGGAACAAAAACAGTTTAAACTTTAATGTTCATATAACTGGCTATACACAATACATGAAATATGATGCATTAATTAGTTTATGTCTTGTAACTGTTTTAGTACACACACATTAATTGGCATAAAAACATATATATAATATATATGCACACCAACACCTAGTGATATACAAATAAATACACATGACAAAGTGACATACACCGTGTCCAAATAACTTATACTTATAGAGTCCGAAATAGCTCAGGCGGTTAAACGTCGGAGCAGGAGAGCGAAGGGGATCGTGGGTTCAAATCCCACCCCTGCCCCGGTAGCTGGACTCACAATCCAGGGGGAAAAAATGGATTTGTTCAATAGCAAGTCCGCTGAAAGGTCCTGGTAAATCAAAGTGGCACAGTTGGAGTGTCCTTACTAGCCTCAAGTTGAAGCTGGCATTGAAACGAGATAGCAAGAGCCCTCGCATCAGATTCGACCTCCAGAAGCTAAAAGACCCGGAAGTAGAAGAGCTCTTCCAAGCCCAGGTTGGAGGCAGATTTGCAGCCTTGGCTACTTTGGACTGTGACGTAGACACCCTTGCTGGAAATATAAAAGAGGTGTTACTTTCTACAGCAGAAGAAGTGCTGGGGAAGCAGAGGAAGCGCAAACAGCCCTAGGTCACCGATGACATCCTCGATCTCTGTGATGAGAGGAGAGCCTGGAAGAAAAAGAGAGGCCAAGACCTCACATCAGCAAACAAATACAGACTTGTCAACAAGAAGATCAGGAAGAGGATGAAAGAAGCCAAAGAAGATTGGACTGAAGACCAGTGTTGTAGCGTGGAAGAGGGCATGGCAAACGGCAACAGCAAGAAGGCTTATGAAACGCTAAGGACCCTCACCAAGACTCAACAGCGAACAGCCACAGTCATCGAAGACAGCAGCGGCCAACTCCTTACGGAAAACACTGCTGTACTAAACAGATGGACTGAGTACTGCCGAGACTTGTATAACTACAAGGCTGAGCCAGACACCAGCATCCTCCAAAACAACCAGGCTGGGGCCAGGAAGGCTGAAGACCTGCCAGTGTTAGCTGAAGAGGTGGAAGCAGCCGTACGTGGCCTGAAGGGAGGAAAGTCTCCAGGTGTAGACAACATACCTGCTGAACTGTTGAACCATGGAGGAGAAGTAACAACGAAGGTCCTCACTACACTCTGTCAAAAGATCTGGGAGCAAAAGAAATGGCCAGTAGAATGGACACAGTCTCTAGTGATCCCGCTCCCCAAGAATGGAAACCTGAAACAGTGCCAGAACTACAGAACTATCAGTCTGATAAGTCACCCTAGCAAAGTAATGCTTAGAATCATTCTCAACCGCCTCAAAACTTTCGCCGAGGAACTGCTGGCAGAAGAACAGGCTGGCTTCAGAGTTGGAAGAAGCACTGTAGAGCAGATTTTCAACTGCCGCGTCCTGATCGAGAAACATCTGCAGCATCAGCGCGAACTCTACCACAACTTCATTGATTTCAGGAAAGCATTTGATCGCGTCTGGCACGACGGACTCTGGCAAGTCATGAGATCGTTCAACATAGAGGAGGGACTGATCCAAATGATAGAAGCGCTTTACAAGAACGCCTGCAGCGCGGTTCTACTTAACAATCAGTCAGGCGAGTTCTTCAGGACGACGATCGGTGTCCGTCAAGGATGCCTGCTCTCTCCTGTCCTTTTCAACATATTCCTGGAGAAGATCATGCAGGAAACCCTCCACGACCACCATACTTCAATCTCTATTGGTGGCAGATCCCTGTGCAATCTTCGATTCGCAGACGACATTGACCTCATGGCAGGCAGCAATAGTGAGCTCCAAAACCTGACAGACAAACTTTCAAGTAGCGCAGGGTCTTATGGCATGGAGATCAGTACGGATAAAAGCAAAGTGATGATCAACACCACAAGCGACAGCAGCAGCAACATTCACATGAACGGCCAGAAGCTAGAAGAGGTCAATAGCTTCAAGTACTTGGGAGCCACCCTGTCCAAAGACGGTAGGTGCATAGCAGAGATCCGTATCAGGATAGGTACAGCAACATCCGCAATGGCCAGGCTGGACAGGATATGGCGAAGTAACTCCATCAGCTTCACCATCAAGTACAGGCTTTACAAGTCCCTCATAGTGTCTATTCTACTCTACGGCTGTGAGACTTGGACACTGCTTGCAGACTCAGAAAAGAAAATCCAGGCCTTTGAGAACAAGTGCCTGAGGAAGTTGCTCCGCATCTCGTACCGCGAGCACAAGACCAACGAATATGTACGGAGCATCGTCACTTCCCTGGTGGGCCCACATGAACCCCTTCTGGCAACCGTGAAACGGCGCAAGCTTGCTTGGTTTGGCCACGTGACCCGACACAACACCTTGTCCAAGACTATCCTCCAAGGCACTCTCGAAGGAAGTCGTCGGCGAGGTCGTCAGAGAAAGAGTTGGGTCGCAAACATAAAAGAATGGACCGAACTCGAGATGCCAGACTTGCTTGCCACCGCCCAAAATAGAACTCAGTGGAGAGCACTGTCTGTTGCTGCTGCCTTTCAGTCCCCCCAACGCCCAGTTCGGGCAAGGGACTGATGATGATGATGATGATGATGTCCGCTGAAAGGTCCTGGTAAATCAAAGTGGCACAGTTGGAGTGCGCCTGAGTTGATCAGTGTTCAGGTCGTATTCCATAGACAATGGATTTCCCTGTTCCCCCATAACCCGCCCGTCAGGGCCGTCCATGATCACCTCTGTGCTGTGGACGTTAAACCCGAACTAACCAACCAACCAACCGTCCAAATGTCAGCTCACCTAACAATCTCAGGAAATCATTCTGAGTGTGAATCCTTGATCTCTGAAGAAGAGATGACACTGCTTGCAACTCTTTTCTTCTTTGATGTGAACTCAGAGCCTGGAAAAAGAATTTAAAAAACAAAACGGTTATTAATAGATCTATACATGTAATGCATCTAGATCTTTTGTACACTGGCTACCTCTTTCTATCAGGTATACATGCATTGCAGACAGAAGGATATAACCAGTGTGGAGTGTGTATTATTCTTCTTGCATTGTGCAGCATTTAATGCAATCTACACACTAGAATAGAAAGGCAGAGATAATTGGTGTCATAACATTTTGATCAGATGACAACTGAGCCCATTTCATAGATTTTGGGGGTGGGGTAACAGTAGGAGGGGGAGGCCATGGGGGGGGGGGGGGGAGCAAGTACAATGGTTAGGTCTGCATGTTACACTTACACATTTTTTTATGCAACCCGTTGTCCGTCAAGTGTGATAGACGAGCAGCATGTGCAGGTATGTATGCTATACTAAACAATCCACTGGTACACAGTGGTAGTCTGATGAAATAGCTTGTCACAGAAATTTTAATGAATGTGGCTTTCGCTTGGGGCTTGGCTCAGCCTTCAAATAATTTAAAGTTCAATCCTTTATTTGAGACATTTCACAACTTACTCCAAAAGGGTTAATTGTGACTGGAACGTTTTTCCATAAACGTGTACATTCTGTGCAGCCGTCCGTAGATGCAGGTCTGGTACTTGTGGTAGATTCCCCACTTAGGCCAACTTCTCTTGCGTAAGAGCCCGAAAACTGCGACGTCACTAGCGGTCCTTTTCTCGCAAGTCGAAGGCCTAGCCTCGCCGATCCACACAAAAATGGATATCTTCCACACTTTAAAAATGCTTCCATTGTAGCTGATCTCTTATTCTACTCTGTTCCTACGAGAGCAGTCGGATCCTGACAGGTTGAAAAACACGAGCAGTGTGTGTTACTGGACTCCCTTTGACCTCCTTACACAAACCGAACACATTTGTCGTCTCTGGCGTATCCGTAACTATAATCACTGAAAAGCTATGCAATAGTTAGAGTTGATTCGAGCTATCCACCGACATCTTCGGCCAAACAGATTAACAAAATTATTTTTGAACAATTCCAGGCATTATTTTTGCACTGCTACCACAGGCCACACAGGGCAATTGCTTCCGGTGCATGTAGTAACTTTTCCGCCAGAAATAGTTCAAAAAATTTCCTCCCTTTTTGCCATTTTTTTAGGGTGTAAAACTTCAATTGTGTGCCTTTTTTGGCGTTTTGAGCAACAAAAGGCATGACAGGTGGTGTGAAAAAGAGCAAAATCTGGGTAATTTTAGTCGACCTAGTGTGTTCATGGGAGCCTAATTGGGGCATGTGCACGGTTGTATGCAGGCTTGCAGACGACAGTTTTGTCATGGGGTACTTAGTGCATTTGAGTGTTGTGAAAAACGCTAACTCTTAATTTTTGTAAGAATTGCTGAAATAGCTTCTCCTGTGATGTGCTCCGAGTGGATTTTTTGTTTTGGCAGAAAAGTTCTTCGTTCATAGTTTTATGCTGCAAGAGGCTAACAGATAACAGTGTGTGAAAAGGGGGCGTAACCTAATTGCCCTGTGTGGCCACATTACGCCACAGAGGCCATACGTTACTCGACCAACCAAACACGGTCTTGTAAAACGGGAAAGGAAGTAAGTCTTCGGAAGAAATTAGACCAATCACAGATGCTTTTTACCCCGCGTAAAGTCAAAGCTGTGTGCCCTTTGAAGGTGAGTACACCACGATAAATCATTATTGCACATTTATTTTATAACGATCGTAGCATAAAACAATGCAGATTACATTCTGAATAATTCCTCTTCACACTGGCGTAAAAATTATTGCGATGCGACGTGTTTGACGTGCTCTATAGTGCCAAATAGTTGGGTGTCTGTGCTGCGATCGCCATGCTGTTTGCGATGGAAAGCTGCAATAATAGCCTTTGTTTTCGTATTTCCAATTAAAATGATCTTAATCTCATCATTCGGTAATATATCATTCTCCGGTATACTCAACAAACTCATAGAAATGCGTTCGTGCCATCAGTGTCACTGGAACACATCCGTATTCTGTAGTATTTTGGAACGAATTTGCTGTGTGAAATTTGACATGGCGTCGGGTCTGGATTCCAGGCCGATGTTTTTGTGCCATCGTTGGTTCACATACCATGGAAACCATTACGATTTTGGACCGTGATACTCTTTCATAAACAACCTCATTCATGAGTCGCGTAAACACCTTAGCTGACTTCATGTCATAAAGAATGTCTTGGGGCATTATTTCCAAAAGGGCTCAGCTTTTATCGGTAAATGTGAACATGCATCGCAGACATGGCAGAAAGCAGTTGCCAGGCTGGTCGTTCGTCATACGGTCGTGTCCAGTAAAACGTTTGATCCAAATCGGCGGTTTGCCGGCCAAGGCGTGACATCACTGTGTATCTGTTCACTGATTATCTCAATTTGCTGTGCACGGTGTATGACGTTGGTTACATTTTGTCATAATTGATTACAATTATTTATTAATAAAATGAAATACTGTGAAATGGTATTTGGAGCAAATGAGTCACATAGACCCAAGTCTTCTGTTTGTGTTTTAGAATCAAACAGATACATATATTGAATCAAGTACTCCTTTAAATCAAAACCTTTAAGTAGGCTTAAAATGCAGACAAGTTCATGTGTCGTATTTGTACTAGTATTACTATTAATTATGTGTTCCCCAAGTGAACCTTTACACACACCATGTAGAACTTTTATAAGTTCACTTTCAGTTTCAGCAGTTACATACAGGCCACGACTTAAAGATAATATATGTAGAGTGAGGATTTGTGTGACGAAATCATAACATAATATGTGATTAACTCTCTTTTGCATGCAGTCAGAGGTAGTGTGAGTGTGACATTTAGATTCAGACAACTTTATTATCCAAAAGCAAATTATTTCATGATGGTCATTGTAAATAGATCAATAAAAAAAAAAGTAAAACATTGACAGTATTTATGCTTGATACACAAGCAGTGTTGTCTCAGTAAGTACTATATTATGATTGTAATTCAGGTCTGTTATTATTCGTGCAGCTTAGTTGGTCAGTAGCATTCTTAATACTATTTAATAATGATTGTCAGTGGCATTGCAAATTATGAACAGTCAGTAAACTTCTTACAAATTTCACCCACAAAATGTATGTTTGTGGAGTTATGGAGAACATGTGTAACCAGACAACCAAAACACAAATATAGCATTGGTACAGACAAGCACACTTTGTCATTGAAGAATTATTTAACATTGCTCTCAACATGTGATTCACAGGGCCCTCTCTCAGTGTCATTTCTTTGTCCACTCCTTGCCAGTTATTTGATGTTACTAGTGTTAGTGTCGGCCATGTTCAAAGGCATGTAGGCTAGGCTGTAGGTATAATCAGAACTGTGTCACTCAGTGTCATTCTTCACTTAGTGTCATTCTTTTCATACCTGAATGTGTTTCTATCGAATCCGGTTTTCCTTTCCCACCTTATTCTGAATACACTAAATACCTAATGACCTCTTTTGTCTGAGGAACAGATGCAAATTATATTTGGCTCAGCTGTTACCAAAGTACTTTTTGCAGATCTAGATGTATGGTACTCACTGTGTGAGTGTTGAGTGTTTACATTGTGTAAATTGTAATTTTGCTTTAAGCAGTGTCACAGGAGTGTGTCACCTTTTTAGGTTTGGCTGGAGCAAGATAAATTTAAAAAATCACACTCTCTGTTGGCTTAGCATGTTTGTGAACATATGAAGTCACATCTGGAGGTAATTGGCCTAACGTCAATGAAGGGAGTCTCCTTAATTTGAAAATTATTTATTTAATTCTTGGACATGGTGAGAACTCTTTTGATGAAAAAAAAACACCATGGGGTAAAGGGAGGAAGTGAGAGATGCTTGTGTATATGTTTTACAGCTGAACCTGTCATGAGTGAACATCCATTTGAGAGATCATCTCTCATCAAAGGCCATCATTTAACATGACACTCTTTGCCATGCAAGACTTCTACTAATCACCTGTCTCTTAAGACCACTTTTTTCTTGCAAAAGAAAGATGGTTGCTAAAGACAGGTTCTGACTGTAGTTGCAATTTATACTTATAGACAGTAAGCCAGTGCTCTGCCCTGGTGGGGTATGGCCTGAAACGGCCTGATCTAAGGGAGAAGTCAATTCTAAGTGAAGTAATATCAGCAGTAGGCTACGACTTCAGCCTTAAACCAGGCCAGATGTTTCACTCCACGATCATGCATACCACAGCAGCTGATTTCTAAAAAATCTCAGGATGTAAATGGGGCATAGATCCTCTTCAGCTGGGTCCTGTGACAGTCTAGATGTCTTTTGCTGATGGAATGGTTTGGCCGACGGACTGTTCATTCTGTCATTTCATTCAGTGCTGAATTCTTTAGCTTTCCTTTAATTAACCCTTTGGCTGTCGGCAGCGGTTTTTATCGTAATGTCGGCAGGAATCATCGTGACAAAAACCGCTGCTGACAGCCAAAGGGTGAGTAGTCATGTGTGCACATAGTATGCAAAGTGTACAGACTATAACAGCACACTTGTGCTTCTGCTGCATTGTGAGTGTGATCATGCATTTTGAACTTAACCCATTTAGCCCCAACACCCAACAGCAGGAGATGGATTGACCATGATAATTCAAGGGCAGTGCTAAATGAGCTTGGCACCTGAATTAAAGGGTAGTGCCAAATGAGCTTGGTGTCTGCAGGCGCCAAGCTCATCTGGCACTACCCTTGAATTATCATCGTCAATCCATCTTCTTCAACAGGTACATAGTCCTTAAGTAGCAGCTCCAAAATTTGGAAAATGTGGTCTTGGGGTTAAAGACCTCAAGAGGTGGGTTACACTGACACTGGCACAAATGTGTCAAAAGCACACTATTTCTGAGTGATGATAGCTAGACAGAAACTGTCATGAAGTTTGCCTTGTTTCCTGCATTCATGTCATGTAACAGTTGCCAACATGGCTTGAGTGATATCAGTGATATGCCATAGCCGCAAGTGTGAAGCTTACATCTATCTTGAGAATTGTGTTACCACAACACGCACAAGACACGCACCTTGTCACATTGTGTGATTCGAAAAACATTGTTGTCATTAGTAGTACTACAATTTCATTTTAGGTGCCAAAATACCAGACTTGGCACACATGATTTAAAGTGTTCATTTGGACACATGAACCCCTTAGCTGTGGAGAAAAGGTGAACACCATCCAACTGCAAGACCTGTTCTGCAGGGGCTCATGGGGATCTATGTCACTCGCTGACACCTTTCTATTCATGTTCTTTGGATGGCTTGGTGTTGAAGTAACAAAGATTTAAGAAACACAGTCTGCACCCAATGGCAGGGAAGGGGTTACTTTCAAATTAATTGTAGTTTATACATGTTTATATATTGTGCTGTCTGACTTTTTGTATCAACACAGGCCTAGCAAATCTGTTTAACTGTTGCCACTTTAACTGTTGTTTATTGAAATGAATATGATGGTCTCCTTTTACAAGACATGAATTGATAATGAGCCTCACGTGATGATCATATGGGGATTGCGATCTCTTGCAGCTCTTTGTCATAATTTGCAGAAAAGGTTAGTTATTCAATGGAGTATTCAATAACTTTCTCATTTTTCAATCTCTGTTACTGGCTTTTGGATCCCACGCTCTAGCTCTTCAACAATTCTGAGGGTGCCATTGATTTATCCCAGTTAATTGGGGCCTGCCTGGGGTTTGGAAAGATTGACGTTTCATGTTCTTGAGCTTCAATTTTGACCCGTGATTAATGGTGGCACGTTTTGTTGCTTGAAGATGGATTTGTGGTCTCTGGACTGTTCCCTATTCTGGACACCTCAAACATCACCCACCACTCCTTTATTAAATGTCATCCTACACGAGGCATAGAGCCTTATGTGCACATGCAGCATACAGATGAGGATCTTTTCTTCATGCTTGTCCAGTTTACGTCTTTGATCAGAATTCTTCAGGCTGTTTAGGTCAGCAGGTATTTATTCTACAGCGGACACACTTTTGGTCGAAAGGGTGATTTGAATGAGATGTATTTCACTCATGAATGATATAATGACTGCAAGTGTGAGTGTGCGTACATTTTTTAAAGATTTGTATGCGAAGCTGTAAGCATTTTGGCCTGTAGTGCGTAGTTTGTGTTTAGAGTCACTCATCCAGCCAGTTGTACTCAGTTATTCTCCAAACTCGAGTTTGCACTGCCGTGAACCTAAAGGGAGCATGAGCAGTGCAGGGACGGTCTTTGAATCGCACCTGTTGACAGCCATGGGTGTTTTGTTTTGGGCTCAGTGGTCGCGATTTCATCCCGGCTGCGTAAACATAGCAGCATAGAGGCAACACTAGCCACCAAGATACATACAGTACATTTAGCTTCTCACAAGCCCCCGCACTCTGCGCGGAACTCATGAAGATCTATGCCTCTTGGGGAGTTTTGTCTTTGGTTATGGGCGAACATTGCTAGGCAGTGAATGCCATCCGTCTGATGTAAAAACAAGAATATATTTATCCTCGTAAAAGTATGCGGTAACGGTGGAATGAATGTTTCTTGATAGGTTCATTTGTCTCTGTGCACATCAGACGGAACAGAGAACCTTCTGCCATACCATCTGACGGCAGTTCCGATGAAAGCAGCCTTCAAGGCTGGCTAAAGCCTTGTACTGTCCCCAGCCCTCAACCAAATAATAGCGCTATCCAAGCCCATTTTAGTATATATTTTTAATTTGTAACCTGGCTTTTAAATTTCTGCCCGTATATGTGCCTCAGCAGATCCAAGTATATTCCACAGTGAACCCGAATCTGTCTTTAACAGAACGATAGAGGGCGGGAAAGTGTGTTCATTTATATGGTCATTGATGTATTGTACAGTTACTGAAAAACAAAAACGGCTGAAACTCACTGCAGCGCATCTCCCTCCCCCTCCCCCACTCAGCCTGGAAATTAAAATTGTGTGAACTGAATAAGCAAAACTTAGGCACAGATTCAAGGTGGTATCTTGTGAGGAGGAAAGAGATTTAGGTGTGGTCTTCGACAAAGTTCTATCTTTTGACCCCCATATTCAGAACTGCATCAATAAGGCCAACAAAATGGTTGGAGTAATTAAGAGAGCTTTTAATTATTTGGACAAGGACATTTTTAGTAAACTGTATAAATCACTAGTCAGACCACATTTAGAGTATGCAAACACTGTATGGTACCCAGGTTTAAAGAGACAATCAGCTGCGCTCGAAAGGGTACAGAGACGAGCAACAAAGCTGGTCAAAGAATGTAGAAATATGACTTATTCAGACAGACTCAGATACTTTGGATTACACTCCTTACGCGGACGTAGAATACGGGGAGACTTAATCCAAGTTTTTAAAATTTATAATGGCATCGACGACCTAAAGTGGAACGACTTTTTTGCAACACCATTCTGTGACAGAACCCGAAATTCTGAAGGGAAAATCTTTGTACAGCACTGTAACACTAACCTGCGGAAGTTTTGTTTTACTAACAGTTGCCATTGTTTGGAATGACTTACCAGTTTCATTAAAAAAAAGCATCTAATATAAATTCTTTTAAAAACCAGCTGGACGAATTACCAAAATTTAAAGAGATTTTTTATTCCTATGATGAATGATTTTATAGGAAAATTGCATGCATAGCAGACCCATAAAGGAACTAAAGAAAGAAAGGACATTTATAAAGGCCTCACGGCCTATTTTGTCCTCACAATACTACTACTACTACTACTAGATTCTCATGGGTCACGGTCCTGTAATTTGCATGACAGACTCCTGTGGATCTATGCCTTTTCTCATCAGTAGAAAGGGCCACTATCACACTGAATTAGATACACTCACTGATACGCACCTTCTGTCAGTCTGGAATAAACATAGATCCTCATGGCGCCCGCAGATGCGAAAGCTCATGAGAATCTTGCCTGCCTCTATCATTATGCTGGTCTTCACATACAAAAAGCTGCGCGAGCTGATTCACTGACTGCCTACCATAGTGTAATAGATGCATTGACAGCAATTATAAACAAACCGCTCTGCTGAAAAAAGGGGACAGAAACAGAATAGCTCGAGCTCACATTCCATCGAATGAAAATGATTAGGCTTTTTGGAGCCTGTGTTAGAACTGTGTCAATATATATTTTAAATTTGTAACCTGGCTTTTAAATTTCTGAGTTTTCAGAGTTATCATTATGTGCCTTAGCAGATTCAAGTATTATCCGTAGTGAACCCGACTGTCTTTGCCAGAACCAAAGAGGGGGGGGGGGGAGTGTGTTCATTTATAATATGGTCATTGATGTACGGTTACTGAAAAACAAAAGAAATGGCTAACAACTGAAACTCACTGCAAACCACAATAGCCCATCTCGCTCCCTTTCCCCCACTCAGCCTGGAAATTAAAATTGTGTGAACTGAATAAGCAAAAACTTAGGCAAAGATTCTCATGGGTCAGGTCATGTAACTTGCGTGGCGGACTCTTGAGGATATATGCCTTTTCTCATCTGTAGAAAGGACCACTATCACACTGTCCCAGGTACACTCAATGATAAACACCTCCTGTCTGGAATAAACATAGATCCTCATGGCGCCCGCAGATGCGAAAGCAAATGAGAATCCTGCCTCTTGCCTGCCTCTATCATTATGCTGGTCCTTACATACAAGAAGCTGCGCGAGCTGATTCAGTGACTGCCTTCCATAGTGTATTAGACGGGATGACAGCAATTATAAACAAACCGCTCTAATGGAAAAAGGGAAACTAAACCCAGAAGAGCGGGAGCTCACATTCCATCGAATCAAAATGATTAGGCTTTTCGAAGTCTTGAGTTAGAACTGTACTGCAAGAAGCATAGATTTTTATGAGCCCCTGCAGGCTACAGGGACACCTGAATATCAATGCCTCTTGTTGCAAGCATTCGCATGGTCAAATCCTCTGGGTAAGTCACTGAGTGGTTATGGTAGCAGTGCGTTCTATGCATTTGCTCTATATAGAGCTATCTAATCGTTAGACAGTTGTTGCAACTATACATAGTATATATGCATGCCTATATAAGTACAACACATATTGAGCAGAATGTTATCTTCTGTGTACTTGTATAGTTATAGGTAGTACAACAGCTCTCCTACTACTACTGTTGCTACTCCTACATGCGGTGTCTGCAGGAAATGGATGAGAACATTATTTTTACTTTCTAGCTCAGCATTGGTGCCTGGTATCACTATTAGACATCACCTCGGATGTTTTATATTTGATTTGTCTCTTGTGAGTTTTTTGGTTTGGTTTTTTTTTTTTCTTCAGTAAATTGTCAAACCTTGATTTTCGAAGTGAACAACTCTTTCATGTAAAGGTTCATAGATGCTGTTAAGTGTTTACTGTCTGTGTAACACTTTGTGTTACACTTACATGTTACTGTAACACTAACAGTATGTGTAAAACCACACAATGTAATTCTGCCGTTATTTGATAAGAGCAATATTTTTATTTTTGTCACAATGAAAATCTCGCTTGTCACAAAAATGGACTTACTGGCTTTTGCAATGTAACGGCAGAATTGCGGCTGTGCAATATGCATGTAACATGGTGTTGTTACAGGGTTTTGTGAGTTGCTCAGAATTATAATTCTAGGTTTAGGTTACATCACCATGGGCTTGAAAGCCCCATTTAACCCATATCTTACTGAGGCTAAAAGCTCCAAATTTGTACACTGCCATATGCAAGCTACATTATAATATTTACAGATAAGATATAGACCAATGGCTTTAGTTCAAGGGTGGTGCCAAAATAGCTTGACACTTAGAGGCGCCAAGCTATTCTGACACTACACTTGAACTATTTTAGTCAAACTTATTTCACACACTGGTCACTGGTGTATTCCGAATGATAAGGGTTAAGCCTTTTCATCCTGATACCCTGTTGAAATAAAAATTTGACTATGAGGCGCCAAGCTATTCTGGCACCACCCTTGAACTAAAATGGTTGATCTAGTTTGTAACCTATATAAATGGGCCTCAGGATGTAATGGATTAAACAGGGTTGTGTGTAGCTTTAAATAAAGAGGCAAGACTGTGGATCAGGTTGGCTATGTAATGCGATGATTACTGTTACTGTGAGTGTTACACAGTGTTTGTGTGTAGCAGTAAATAACGAGGCCAGGCTACGTAACCTTGGAATCGATTGGCAGGCTGGCGTGCACGGCAAATACTCGACTGGCATTCGCATTACTGGCGTCAGCTCTACCTCGCCCGTCAGCAAGAGGCGCAGATCCTCATAAACCCTGCGAATGGTAGGGGCGCATTTTTAAGGATGTATGCCTCTTGCCATTTTTGCCTTCATCTATAAAGTAACGATTGTTTTTGCTTTTTGTAACGCACAAGGAGAATCATTTGGGAAGCAAAGCGTGCAGTCAATTAAAGTCCCGCCCGTCTGTCTGCAAGATCCATAGATCTTCACGCGCCCATGCAGCTCAATTTAACAGTGATTGCCCACGTGAAGACATGCGTGCTGCCCCGCAGAAAGAGTAGCATTGGGGGACTCGGCACATACCAGCACGTTCGCTGAGCGTCGCTTGTCTGCATGAGTCATAGATCCTCATGTACAAGTGCAAGGGGCGCATGGTAATCTGTGCGTTATTCTGCTGTGTCCCTCAAAATGAGGAGCGTTGAAGAGGTTCAGCGCGCATTTTGACAAGGCGGCATTCACATTGCATTTCGGGTCAGAGCCTTTGCTCAGCTCAGGCCGACGATCTCCACTCTGCGTTAGAGGAGCATAGATAGGTTCGACCCGCGTAATGGAAACGTCCCGAATCTTTCAAGCGCCTGAAACTGCATGCGTTTATAGAGAACTATGCCTGTGGGAGTTTAGGTGGTTGGCTGGGGGACTAGCCTCAGAAGCACATGAGCCAAGAGTTTATTTGTGGCCTGCGTCCTTGACCTTGATCATTGGTTTATCCTTAGTCATGGGAGACATTTCTTGCAACGACACCAAACCCCTCTGACAAAATGGTTAGCCCAGTATTGTTACAGTACAATATGTTTGCAGCATCCACGCAGATTCTGCGCCTGAAGACCACTTTGTTAAATGGAGTGATAAAAAGAAGGGGCGTTTGTTTTATGTATACAAAATAATGATTGGGCAGCGACACCACTAGTTTTTAATGCCAATAATCATACATTTGCTGCATAAATTGTATCACAGGATGGATATGTCATGCTGACACGTGAATGCACACGCATGCACTTACACACTTTTGCGCACACTAACATGTACACACACAAACACACACATAGGCATACACGGCTAGGGAGCACACACAGAGCCCGGAGGGATATTTATTGAAAACGTGAGCCATAAATTTGCTCACAAGATGGGTGTGAATTTGAAACTGACACTGCACATTTATGTAGGTACGTTTGCCATAGTAATCTCTCAATGAGACTAGTTTTGAGCTTTTATGTAATCTAAATGTGCTTAGCAGATGCTTTAACTCATTCTACCCCAGACACACCAAAGGAAGATAAGGATCGACCATGATAGTTCAAGGGTGATGCCAGAATAGCATGGCGCCCATAGGCGCCAAGCTATTCTGGCATCACCCTTGAACTATCATGGTCGCTCTGTGTCCTGCACTGCAATGCAGTCTTCAGAGGACAACGGCAAAATTTAAGGATTTCGGTGTTGGGGTAGAATGAGTTAAGAACACATAGGAGAGCATTCATAAATATTGGAGCTGCCATCCGAAGACAAAAGTACATGAAAATTTCAAGTGATAAATTGGCCTTTAGGTTCAAGGGTGGTGCCAGAATAGCTTAGCGCCTAGAGGACTAGCATGGTTGATCCATAATTTATAGTACTAGTAGGATGTCAGGACTTAGTTACACTGTGTCGCCATTTTCACTTAGTCTTACATTGACGTCAGTGCCCAGTTGTGATGTTCCTCAGAAAAGTACCAAGGAAGAGTCAATAAATTTATTTTACAGAATGTTTCATAACTTTAACCTCCGTGATTTCCAGGATATTAGGGTACACATGCAGGCGAGCTGTACCAGGAAGAGGGATATTTTCTCATGAGCCCCTGCAAGCTGCAGGGTTTTGTTGCAATCTATACCTTTGGCAGACAGACAGTTGGGTTTTGTTCATTTTTCTTAACCCTTATTCGGAATACACCAGTGTGTGAAATAAGTTTGACTAAAATAGTTAAAGGGTAGTGCCAGAATAGCTTGGTGTATCTAGGCGCCAAGCTATTCTGGCACCACCCTTGAACTAAAGCCATTGGTCTATATCCTTATCTGTAAGTACTATAATGTAGCTTGCATATGACAGTGGACAAATTTGAAGATTTTAGCCTCAGTATGATATGGGTTAATCATTTGAAACAGCCTGATCTTCTGACATTTACAGCATTATTCGGAGAGAAAAAAACATAATCTTGACAGTTTATCCTACAGGGTTTGGGTCTGAGCAGGCAAATCATAATCCGCTGACATGCAACATTGCAATTACTGGCTTGTGAAGGTGGTGGTGTTTTCGTGGTTTAATTTGACACAGCCTGATCTGCTGACAACTGCATTATGCCGTCTGTTTCCTGTGCAGCCTCCTAGCAGACAGCTGAGCTCAGTCTTTTTTTCTTTTTTTAACTGGTCTGTGATATTGGACCTTGCGGCTTCCAGCCATAAGGTCCAAAATCACAGCCCAGCAGAAAAATTGTTTTAGATAATAAGTAAATGGCAAGCACAGTGTGGAATTTGACTGGGTTTTTGTGTTTTGACAAATTTCTTTTTAAAAAAGTAATATCCAGACAGTTTCAAACATCATGCTGCATTGGTTTCTCAAGTTCTCTGCAGTTTGGCATTTCATTGTTCAGTTTTCAGAGGTGAAGTAGTTTTGTTCGCCTTTTTGTAATATATCTGAAAATGACATGATTGGAGCTGTCTTATTGTATTGTTTTTATCCAATTTGCTATGTTGTAGGTGTCAACTGAAGTTTTTAGTCATTTAGTTAAAAGTGTACTCAGGTTAAAGGTTGAGAACGTTTCATGTTTGTCCAGTAATACGTGTATTCCGATTAGTCTGCAGAATTAAATTTATTTCTTACATAGTTATTTCTGTTACAGTATATTCTAGTAGCTTGTCAGTGCCTGGTTGATACAGTCAGTTTTAGTGCATCATGTGTACTAGTTCATCCTATTTGTGTGTTTTTTTCAGAATCAGACAGCGAGATTTGTTAGAGGGAGACCTATTATTATCATATCTCCTCGTATTGTGTGGCTGACCACATGACGACAATACTTCTTAGGCAAGCTCCTTGCCCTGGCATCCGACCACCAAGTTCAAATAGCAAGCAAGAATGCTGACTCTGGCAACCTGATTTCTCAGTGCGTGGATTAAGGAGTAAAAGAGCGACTTGACACTGACAGACTCTGCATTGGATACGTGGTGATTCATTGGATTTGGATACTGTGTGCATCACGACGTACAGACCGCCGATTTTTGGGGGGCGACTGTCTTGTCTGTAAGTTGAACATTTATTTTACTGTGTTACAGCACTAGATGTGTGTGTTACTGTTGTTTTAACCCATGTCATACTGAGGCTAAAAGCTTCAAATTTGTACACTGCCATATGCAAGCTACATTATAGTACTTACAGATAAGGATATAGACCAATGGCTTTAGTTCAAGGGTAGTGCCAGAATAGCTTGTTGCCTGGAGGCGCCAAGTTATTCTGGCACTGCCCTTGAACTATTCTAGTCAAACTTATTTCACACATTGGTGTATTCTGAATGATAAGGGTTAACCCCAAGGCATCATTTCCCAATTTTTTTTAGGTGTCACTTGATAATTATGTTGCAGGAGATTTTGATCATGATAATTTAAGGGCAGTGCCAGATTAGCTTGGCACCTGATGGCGCCAAGCTAATCTGGAACTACCCTTAAATTATCATGGTCGATCCATCTCACTGCTGTAGTGCGTCGGGGCTAAATGGTTAACACCCTTGTGCATACAGCCTCAGGTGCAGCTAACAGGGTTGTGAGTTAATATGGGATGTGTCTGTCTCAAGAAAATTATCAGTCTACCAATCATTGTAGTACACATGTACTGGGCAGAGAAGGTCTAAGTGATCTCAGATAACGTCTTTTGCAAGACCAAATTAAAGAGTAAGATAGGCCTCGGAGTTCTTAGTTGTAGTACATGTACTTCCTGTTATCTTTTTTTTTTTTTAAATTACCGTTATATATTTAATATGCATACATTATAATATTATATTAGTATTATTACACACAAGAGCAGACAATATGTATAGAAAGACTGTAGCACATATATATGTACCCCCCCCCCCCCCCTCCCCACCTACGTTCCTATTTACCCCGGCCCCTCCCCCCCCCCCCCCCCCACCCCACTCCCACCCCCTTCAAATCTCTTAGTACACACACAACTTCCTGTTACCTTATTAGCCCATTAACTAATGGTGTAGAATTTACAAATTAACGAGTTGTCCAGTGAAGGCTACATCACAGTTCAGGAGGCAGATCAGCCACGATAGTTCAAGGGTGATGCCAGAACAGCTTGGTGCCACTTGTGCCTCAAGTGCACTCTGGGCACCAAGCTGTTCTGGCACCACCTTTGAACTATAATAGAGAACTGTATCTTTTCTTACAGTGTATCAGGGCTGAAAGGGTTAACATGTGTTAGTACACGTGCACTATTATGTACCCCCCACCCAGGTCTGCCCTGGGGGACTTGGGTGGGTTTAACTACTTTTTAGTTCCCAGGGTCACCCTGGTCAGCCCCACAGGGTGGGGTTTGACCGTTTCCCCTCTATCCTGGGGCATGTGTTTCTGTCTACCCTCGGTCCATTCACCTGTATTTTCCTGTTTTACACTCTCCCTACTGTCTGTGCTTACTGTAGCTGTTGATATTGGATGTGTGTTGCTAAATGGTCTTAGCTTTATTTAGCGTATTACTCATTAGACCAGCTGGCGACATACATTCAATTTTCTGTTTAGGTTTTTTTTACAAGCAGTGCAGGCACGTCATGAGAAAGTCTTGTTGCTGTCGGGACGTTAAGCAATACATGTACAACCAACAACTATTATATACACAGCCACTACTACTTACTACTATCAATGACTCATCACGTGTTTTATGAAATACTGACACAATGTCGAGTAAGGTCAATCGCATGATAAATCTCTAAATTGGTTTGAAGCCCAGAGGGAAGTAACATGTTTAAAGGGTCCACCTCTTTCTCTCCGTGGTCATTTGACATTACAGCCATGAATAACACTAAAGCAAGACATGACTCGACCACAATAGCTCATGGAAGATGCCAGAATAACTTGACTATCGTTGTCAGCGTGACTGATCTGTCGAACTCTAATGCAGTCTTCAGACGACAACTCCCGAATTTGGGACTGTTGACCTTAGAGCTGAAGAGGTTATTTTTTTCTGATAAGATATTTTGACACTGTACATATAGTGTTCTGGTAAGGTACCTCTGAACCGGTAGTTTTATGTTGAACTTCTTTGTTCATCTTTGAAAAATTTCCACTGCTTTGAACTGAAACTATTTCTGTAATGTCATTTAACAATACTGCATTATAGTAAAGTTCATAATTTAAAAATTGTGATTGGCAGCATTACTGCGGAGAAAACAATGCCAACCTCACAGCAAAAGCACATCCGAGTAAGGTTTTCTTTTACTTAGCAAAGTAAGGTCTATTTTTCGTCTCACGCCAAGTAGTTCGTCGGGGGCCTTAGCCTGATACTGAGATTCGCAAACCGGTCACGTAATTGTGTAGCAAGTTTCTCAGCAAACGCCTTTCGTCTGAGAAATATATTTTCATGAGACCCTGCAGCAGCCGTGACTTGTGAGAATCTGAGCGTTTTGCGTGAAATACATGCATCCTCAGATTAATCCGGGTTAACGCGTAGTTGGCCGGCTATCGATCGATTCGTGGGGGCGACTGGCACACCGCAATAAAACAATCCACCAGCGAACCGCCTACGTCCTTACGGGGCACAGGCTGTAATGCTGCTCAGCAGCGTGCGCTGGCTCGTAAGAATCTGCCCCATTGGCTGGTTTGTGCCTGTTTTGCCCCAGCGGAAGGAATCTGATCGTCAGTGGTTCGCCGGAGAACTTGTATTGAATTCGTGATTGAGACGGGCCTCATAAAAATCCTCGTCTACAAGAGGCATAGATTCTCATAGACCCAGGGGGCCCGTGAGGATCTATGTTCGTTGCTGATACGTCAGCCGCGTAGGATGCCAAGCAGACGACTGGAGAGAGAGGATTGAACAGGCCTTGCACAGAAGCACAATCATGGCTAAATTTAGCACAGCAAGCTTTTCATCTCGCTGTTTCATATCCAATACCACTGCGCACTTGGGCAGTGGGCAGATGTTCACATCTGCACGGGACATAGACGACCCCGCCCTCCACGAGTCCCCTGCTGCCTTGCAGGCTTGGCCGCTTGGCTGCGGAAAGGCTAAGGGAGGAAACCCCTGACATCAAAGCCCCCGTGTCTCCGGGGAAGGCTTTTGAGCCAGAGACTAAGACAAGGACAGTCTGATATAAAACCTACGACCCGAGGACCTCGATGCCACCGTCCCAGCTTGCTAGGCCATGGCAAACGAACCAAGGGTTTAAAGGGTGGGGCCAGTACTGCGCACACTGCACTCCACCAAAAAGCTCCACCGCGCAGGCTTTAGGAAACGCCCACGGACTATGACACTGAACTTTCCAAGTCCTGTAGCGATGGGCAAGGGGCAAAACGGCAGGTGAAAGATGTCACTGGAAGCCGCAGTCTCAAACCTGCATGCAGGCGGTTCAGGATATTGGTCGCCTGATGTTGACATGGGGATGACAACGTCACTCGGCACACCCTGAACGACCAAGCAGCCTTCTCTAGGGACAGCACTGCTTGCTCCACACGGAGAGGGGCCTAGAAAAGGTGGCCTAACCAAAGCTCATCCCCTCGTAACCCAGTTGGCTAGCCGCGGTCAACGGGCATCTTCTCATGCGGTCAGAAAACAAGAAAAAACAATGGATCCACTCTCATGACGACCACGACCGGACTCAACGTAGCATGCTGGAACATCCGAACCATGCTCGACATAGCAGACAGCGGACGCCCTGAACGTCGCTCCGCCCTCATTGCCCATGAATTGCGGAGGTTAAACATCGACATCGCCGCGCTCAGCGAAGTACGCCTCCCGGAGGAAGGCAGCCTCCAAGAACTTGGCGCTGGCTACACCCTCTACTGGTCAGGCAGGCCTGCATCAGAAAGACGGCTCTCAGGCGTGGGCTTCATGGTGAAGACCCACATTGCGACTAAGTTGGAAAACCTACCAACGGGTCACTCCGACCGCATCATGTCCATGCGCCTCCCACTGAGACACCAGCAATACGTCACCCTTCTCAGTGTGTACTCCCCAACCCTCCTGGCAGAGCCTGCAGAAAAAGACAAGTTCTACTCTGACCTGCGCAGCCTCCTGCAGAGCACCCCTGCAGACGACAAAGTCATCATCCTTGGCGACTTCAACGCCAGAGTGGGCCAAGACTCTGAAGCCTGGAAAGGAGTCCTCGGCAAGCATGGCGTTGGGAACTGCAATGACAATGGTCGCTTACTGTTGGAGCTCTGTGCAGAACAGCAACTTGTCATCACCAACACTACTTTCCAGCAAAAGGACAGTCGAAAGACCACCTGGATGCATCCTCGCTCCAAGCACTGGCACCTTATCGACTATGTCCTAGTGCGTCAGAGGGACCGCAGTGACGTCCTTCTCACCAGAGTGATGCCCAGCGCAGAGTGCCACACTGACCACCGCCTTGTTCGCTGCAAACTCAGGCTCCGCCTCAAGCTGAAACCCAAGAAAGGGGGCCCCCCCAAGAAAAAGCTTGATGTTGCCAGCCTTCAGCGTGACGACAAGAAAGCTGCCCTTCAGGCCGATTTACAGCGCATGCTCAAAGACACAGTTGATCCAGCAGACTCCTCCCCTGAAACACTCTGGGAACAACTGAAAACTGCTATTGTAAAATCTTCTGTGGAAGTCTTGGGCTTTGCTAGAAAGAGGAACAAAGACTGGTTTGACGAAAACGACGTAGAGATCCAGGAACTTCTAGCAAAAAAAAGAGCCGCCCACCAGGCCCACCTAGCCCAGCCTTCCTGCCCTGTGAAGAAGTCTGCCTTCCGCCTCATCTGCAGCAGTCTCCAGCTCAAGCTTAGAGAGCTCCAGAACGAGTGGTGGTCCAGACTCGCACAGAGGACCCAGCTCTGCGCTGACAACGGTGATTACAGGGGCTTCTACGAAGCACTGAAAGCAGTGTATGGCCCTAGGCACCTGGTACAAAGTCCCCTGCGAAGCGCTGATGGACAGGCACTCCTCACAGATAATACCTCCATCTTGAACCGCTGGTCGGAATACTTTCAGGACCTCTTCGGCGCTGAGCGCACTGTTCAAGAAACAGTCATCCTTCAAATCCCACACCTTCCACTAAAGGTTGAATTGGACGAACCGCCCACCGCCGAAGAGACCCTCACAGCCATCCACCAGCTCAAGAGTGGCAAAGCAGCAGGCATTGACGGAATCCCGCCAGAGATCTGGAAACATGGAGGCCCAGCACTGCACAACAAGCTCCACGACCTCTTTCTCTGCTGCTGGGAAAAAGGAACACTACCAAAGGATCTCCGTGATGCAGTCATCATCACCCTGTACAAGAACAAAGGAGAGAAGTCTGCCTGCTCTAATTATCGTGGAATTACCCTGCTGTCCATTGCCGGGAAAATTCTCGCAAGGTTGCTCCTGAATCGGCTGGTACCTGCCATCGCTGAAGACCACCTCCCAGAGGGCCAGTGTGGCTTCAGAGCCAACAGGAGTACCACCGACATGGTCTTTGTGCTGAGACAGCTTCAGGAGAAGTGCCGCGAGCAGAACAAAGGGCTGTACGTAACGTTTGTCGACCTAACAAAAGCGTTTGACACTGTGAGCAGGCAAGGTATGTGGCAGATCCTGGAGCGACTAGGCTGTCCCCCAAAGTTCCTCAACATGATCGTCCAGCTCCACGAGGACCAGCAAGGCCAGGTCAGACTAAACAGTGACCTCTCAGAACCATTCCCCATTCGCAACGGCGTGAAGCAAGGCTGCGTGCTGGCACCGACCCTCTTCACCATCTTCTTCAGCATGATGTTGAAGCAGGCCACAGTGGACCTCGACAACGACGACGCAGTGTACATCAGGTATCGTCTCGATGGCAGCCTGTTCAACCTCAGACGACTGCAGGCCCACATGAAAACCCTAGACCAACTGGTTCGTGAGCTGCTCTTTGCTGATGACGCTGCCCTCGTTGCACACACAGAGAGAGCCTTGCAGCGCATTACGTCCTGCTTCGCAGATGCCGCCCAGCTCTTTGGACTTGAGGTCAGTCTGAAAAAGACAGAGGTCCTTCATCAGCCGGCACCCAAGGAAGAGCATCGCCCTCCCCACATCACCATCGGCGAGTCCGAACTGAAGTCTGTACACCAGTTTACCTACCTTGGCTGCATCATCACGTCAGACGCCAAGCTGGACAAGGAGCTGGACAACAGGCTGGCAAAAGCGAACAGTGCTTTCGGGCGACTATTCAAGCGGGTGTGGCACAATCAACAGCTGAAAAAAGGCACCAAGATCAGCGTGTACAGAGCTGTCGTCCTCACCACCCTGCTGTACGGTTCCGAGTCCTGGGCCCTCTACCGCAGCCAACTACGACTCCTCGAACGCTTTCACCAGCGCTGCCTGCGTACCATCCTCAGCATTCACTGGAGTGACTATGTCACCAACGTCGAGGTCCTTGAACAGGCGGAAACTGTGAGCATCGAGGCTTTGCTGCTGCGGACACAGCTTCGCTGGGCGGGGCACGTCTCCAGGATGGAGGATCATCGCCTACCCAAGATCACTCTGTTCGGCGAGCTCGCCACTGGACACCGAGACAGAGGGGCACCAAAGAAGAGGTACAAAGACGGTCTCAAGAAGTCACTTAGTGCCTGCCAAATCGACCACCGCCAGTGGTCTTCGCTTGCTGCGGACCGTGACACCTGGCGCTCCACCATTCACAAGGCAGCCGTCTCCTTTGAGGACTCTCGCAGAGCTAACCTTAAGGACAAGCGGCTCAGAAGAAAAAACAGAGCTGTCGTAACTCAGAACCCTGAACAGACCTTCCCCTGCAGCCACTGCGGTCGTACCTGCCTGTCCCGGATTGGCCTCCGCAGCCACGAAAATGCCTGCAGACGACGTGGGCAAGCCCTATAGAATCTTCGTTCGCGAAGTCAAGCCAAGAAGAAGACCACTGCGCACACTTTTTCGAACCAGCCGCTAAAACCGACTCTTTATTGAACGAGAAATGGATCTACCGTGATAGTATTGCTGATAACTAAGCATCACACAGCTGCAGGCATCAAGCTTATCACTCAGATCAGGCACTACCTGATGGCTGCAAAGGTCAGTCCTTTTCGCGCAGTTGGTATTGGTTTTGAATGAGCGAGGCTGTACAGCAGTGCACTTTCTTCCTCGGTTCCTGGCGTGCTAACAATGCTGTCTGGTCTGAACGCACCAAGTTTCATTCTATTTTACAGGCCTTCAGTTTAACAGTATTTTATGAAGAAGAATTATAAGTAAACAAGCAAGTTGACATTAAAGTGATCTGCTCCAGGACGGGTTTGATTTCAAAACTTTGCTGACACTACAGGTTTTCAGTGTTATTTTGCCTCAATAAAAGTTTTGTTTATAATCCTTGTGAGTTTACATAGTATATACTCACAAGGATTGTAAACAAAACTTTTATTGTATGATACAATAACAGAGGTTTTCTACTGCCATTTGAGCACATTATTGGAAGAAGAGCAAAAAAATCTTATTGGCTGAAGCAGGACCCTTAAAAATTGTATATAACAGTGATTAATGCATTATCAGTTCGGTATTCAGTTTTTGTCTTGGGTCTGATGAGGGGTTTTTGGTTGTTTTCTTTTCTTTTTTTTTAAAGGATAAATTAACACAGTTTGGTCCAGATCAAGTAAAATTACTGCAATAGTGCCACGCTGTCCAGTGAAAGCCAAATTTAAAATTGTCACCTTTGTGCACACTCACTTGTTGCTTGGTTTACTCTTAGTTGAGGTTAGATGTTGAGTGTTACCATGTATTAGTAGTCTGTCAGAAAACAAAATTGAATCCTAAGTTTCAGATGGCTACAGGCAAGGAGTCATGTTCGATGATCGACTCATGTTCATCATACAGTTGTAGTAATTACATGTTTATGTAGATCAGCTGTCATTGTTTAGACACTGGAACTTGTCAGACAAACTATGTATGAAGAATATAATTTAACAGATTTCACAATTTGACTTCGAGTATACTGTATTAAATGAGTGAATAAAAAGTGGTGCAGTTGGGGGGTGGGTAGTGGGGTGATCACAGCATCAGTAAAATATTGTAAGTCTCTCATTCTCTGAAAGTCCTCTTTTCTTAATAATAATACCGTTATTATATAGGCGTTTTTTCTCAATTTTGGGGAAATCGACTCAAAGCGCCGCGCCTGAAACCCAACACACACACTCACAAAACGGACACGGATTTACGCCATTTAAGACAAACACAGTACAAGACAAACGAAGGGCCAGTCAGCTACTGAAGTTACAGAGATTTTTGATCGCTTGTATTTGAGATTTGTAAAGTGGCCTGAGACCGGTACCAAAGTGTGGGGGGTGGTGTGGGGTGGGGGGGGTGGAAGAACCGGAGTACCCGGAGAAAGAACACCCGACGGTCCGCCCGAATTAACGGTGACACTTACCAGAGGAGAAAAGTCCAACGCCGGAACCCGGTATCGAACCTCGCACCCTTGGCATTGGTGGCAGGCGCCTTAACCACTGCGCCACGGACCGCCCCCTTTTGTTTGAAGTGCAGGGTTTCAAAATCACGCACTCGTACAACGAGATATAAAGTAAGAACATGCCATGCAACTTGCATGGCCTGTTTCAATTTCATATCACGCTTTTTACTTCCCGTTATCAGGAGTGGTTATCTGGAATGTGGGTCGTCCTGTGCTGTAACACTCCTGGACACTTCCACACCAGGGCCAACCGCACGAGAAGATGACTCAAGGGCAGTGCCTAATTTAGCTTGGCACCTTTAAGAGTCGCCAAGACAAATAAGGCACTGCTGGTGAATCATATTTTACTTCCTCGAGTCTTTTCGTGGGCACAGCTTCCCTTTTGATTGCCTTTTCCTTCGACTTTTACTTGGTGTTTACCCAGTGATTAAATTACAATGTGTTTGGTGGTGGTGGTGGGGGGGGGGGGGGGGGGTTGAATAGAAAATGCCACGCTTGTTTATGAAATGCTAAAGATCAGATATATGTTCCTTCAGGGCTGTTTTTGTAGCTGGTTGTGTCAATACAATGATTCATGGATGCTTTATTTGCACAATTTTATGATCTAGAGGGTTCACGGTCATAATTTGTTTCATGTGCACTTTTTATAGCAGTACACTCAGTGCAACAAAGTGGGTTTTGTTGCAGAGCATTGCACTGTTATGGCTAAAACCTGCTGTTCTTCATTCTTTTTCTTTCACATTTAAGCCAACTCAGCCCTCACACACTACAACAACGTGAACAAGCCTGAATAGTTTGCACCAAATTATTCTGGCACCACCCTTGAATTTTCATGGTTTATCTGTCTGCTGAACTGACTGCATTATTCCTCCAAGGACAACATTTTGGAATTTGACCTTTTCGCTCAGTGTGTTTATTGTTAACCCTGTTCAGTGTGGGTGTCCGTCACAGTTTTACTCACTTTTAGTCACACTGATTCCCGCAGAAATCATCACGACTAAAACCGCTATCAACACACAAAGGGTTAACATCCAGATGTCTCTTTTGTGTGCCCTCATTTGACTTTTTCAGTTTGCGCTGGATTTGTTGTAATCTTGTATAGAAAAATTCCAGTCTTCTGATCTATTGTAACTTGAGCGGCATGTACCTATGGGGTATAATTTCCCGCAGTTGTGTTGTGTAGTCTATTTATGGCTTGAGTGATGCAGCATGCAAATTTAACCCGTTTAACCCCAAGACCGCATTTACTACATTTTGAAGGTCAAGGTGTCACCTAACGTAACGACTTTGTACCTGCAGCAGCAGATGGATGTACCATGATACAATTCAATTTCAAGGGTAGTGCCAGTTTTAGCTTGGCGCCATCAGGCGCCAAGCTAATCTGGCACTACCCTTGAATTATCATGGTTCATTCATCTCCTGCAACTGGTACAAAGTCGTTACGTTAGGTGACACCTTGACCTTCAAAATGTAGTAAATGCTAAAACTGGCACTACCCATGAACTGTATTATGGTACATCTATCTCCAGCTGTATTTGGAGCTAGCCTTTAATTAACAGTGTTGATCCATCTCTAGCTGTAGTACAGTGGGGTTAAATGGATTATGTCAGATCTGAACGAGGTTGACAAGTAAACAGGCGAACTACACATGTACCCGGTATGTGCGTCAGTCAGTGTTTATGGAGTTCATGAAAAGTTTATCACAAGCAGATGGACACAGTTCTATTTGAGAACGGCAATACATTCTAGCACCTGTGTTTATATATATATTTTTTTTTTATGTGATTGCCATTGGTTTTCCCTAATCTTTATCGCTGTATGCTTATGTACTGTGGAAAACACAACAGGCTGAGGCCATAAAAGGCCAAAACCATGTCTCCCCCACCCTGGTCTGCCCTGGGGGACTTGGGTGGGGTTAACTACTTTTTAGTTCCCAGGGTCACCCTGGTCAGCCCCACAGGGTGGGTTTTCCCCTCTATTCTGGGGCATGTGTTTCTGTCTACCCTTGGTCCATTCCCCTGTATTTTCCTTTTTAAAATTTTCCCTACTGTCTGCGCTGCCTGTAGCTCTTGATGTTGGATCTGTGTTGCTAAATGGTCTTAGGTTTATTTAGCATATTAGACCGTCTGGCGACATACATTCAGTATTCTGTTTAGTTTTTTTTTTTTTCACAAGCAGTGCAGGCAGTCCTGAGAAAGTCTTGTTGCTTGCAGGACGTTAAGCAATGTACAACAACCAACTGTACAACCAACCAACCAAAACCATCTCTGGGGCCAGTTTCCTTCGTGAATGTAGTCCTGCGTAAGCCACTAAGCAAGGCACTACACTGTAGCAGTGTATCTTGCTTAGTGGCAAGCGCAGGACTAAGCTCACTCAAGTAACTGACCCCTGCGCACAGCTGCTTTATGTATTGTGAAAGGTGCACTTTACTTCGCACGTCTACGTCATAATTTTAGACCCTGCTTGGTTGTCATGGTTTTTGCAATAATTGGACTCTTTCTTTGTCCCCATGCCGTTAGATTTTACGAAACATCCGTAGGCTCCCTCCGTCTGTTGAATGCAGATTCATGACGCAGCAATTCGCATAGAGCCTTGTTACCCTTTGCAAGTTCTGTGGCGCATGGGGATCTATACCTTTTGTAGACAGATCTTGGGAGTACATTCTTTTCTATTCATACCGAACGACCGGCGACCAGTCTTCACCTTACGAACTCGGATCATGGTAAATTAGCAGGTTGTGTGGGGAACAAGAGGCATAGATCCTCACGTATCCTCGCAGCCCGTGGTTGCGGAGGTTTTCGTGAGAATCTATTCCTGTAACAGATCGGGTGGGGTGGTAGTGTTTGCTGATTGTGCCGTTTTTGTCGCGTCTGTCACATCCAGACTTGCCGTCATATTGATTTCTTGGACGCAAACTTGCAGCTGCGACCGTGTCGTTTGAGACGTAACCCCGGATGTACCTCAGGGTGAGGAGTTAGATGATGCTGGCAGCAGTCAAGAATAGGCATAGATTCCCTTGGTCCCACGTAGCTGCATATTATGGTACTGATTAGACCCTGCAGATCGAGATCATGAGCCCCTGTTACTGTCGGAGCAGCTGCAAGGGGCATAGATTATCATGCAGATGCAGGGGCTCATGAGAATCTGTGCCTCTGCAGATGATGGGGTTTACCTGAAAGGCGTTGTGGAGTTTCGATGAACCACAGAGATCGGCAGCTCTTAGGTCATGCTGTCCATTAGATTCTCATGAGCCATGAATGATGAAGCCGCAGGGGCCCATGATGCCTCATGTTTGCAAAGATTGGCTCCAGCTGTTGTGGAGCGTTCTTTGTCAGAGATTCAAAGAGAGAGGGAGGGGGGGGGGGGGGGGATTAGAATTGTCAGCTGCACAACTGCGTGTAGCTCAGACTGTGGGCGAACGTTCATTTTCAAGATGTACGCCCGGAAACCGTAAGATTTGATCGCGGAAATTGACCTACGCACCGTGACTCGGTATGTCAAAGGGAAGCTTCTTTTTCTCAATCATTACTTGTGAATAAAAGACTGTCCAGAAAATGTTAACACCACCTAACTGCAGTTGTAGGGGCCCATGAGGATCTGTGCCTCTTGCTGAAATCACTGTGTATCCAAGTTCCTTTGACAGCTGGGGATCCTTGACGTTAAATTAGCAATGAGTTTGAAAACTTTATCTGCCTCCACTAGCAATGAAGGGCGTAACTCATTCAGCCCGGCGCACGTATCTCCCAAATTTTGGAGGCGTCATCTAACCACTATGCACCTGTTGCAGGAGATGGATCGACCCATATCCTGCTGTAGTGCGTCAGGGCTGAATGGGTTAATGGCTTCCATTCAGTGTTAACTCCTTACATCCTCAGGATGAAATTATCATTATATCCTCTGAGGTCTACACCGCAGTTCTGGAGACAGATGGAGCACGATAGTTCAAGGGTGGTGTCAGAATAGCTTGGCGCCTGTAGGCGCCAAGCTATTCTGACACCACCCTTGAACTGTCATGGTTGATCCACATCCTATGGCAGCGTGTCATGGTATTATGGGTTCCTCATGTCAACCAGTTTTCTGCTTCTGTTCCATAGGCTACAAATAGAAACATAGGTTTCAAATTAAACTTTGTGAAGTATGTTATAAAACCCTATTGGTGTGTGTGTGTCCGAGTGGCTTTGTGTTTTATATTATAATTATATTTAAACAATTTCCTAATGTATTATTACATATGGCAATAATGTTCTATCTTATTAATAGTTTTAAGGACTTGACAACTGCCATGGCCGTTCAGTCCTGACCGTCCATTTCAAACTTCAGTGAACAAACTGATTTGTTCTTGTTACTCACTCATGTTTTGTTTTGTCAGTTTGTGGATTGGTGTGCACATGTGCTAAATATTTTTTTCATTTCTAATAATAAAACTGAAGATTTTTTGCGCATTTATTTTATAGCTAGTCCTATGTCCGGATGGATATTATATGATTTGAAATAGAAAAGCTAACACATACACACAATGACGACAGCGCAGTTGAGGGAAAATAGAGTGGGCCTTCTTTTTGCTTCTTCTTTCACTTCAACTTTTAGCCCGTTCACCCATGGCATTCTATAAAACGTCGGCAATAGGAATCGACCACATGTGAGGACGGAAAAGTAGAGCTAGTCATTGCCAACAACTTTAACAGGCGGCATAGATTCTCATGTGCCCCTGCGACACTTTTTGCCCGAGCCAACAATTTCAAGCTCGCATCATCCCAGATTTTCACCCCGCACATGTGGTCCAAAATCTGACATAACACAGCGTGTGCGCCCATCTGAAGAGTTCTGTAAGTATGAGGATACCTTCCCCATGATGATTTCCCCGTGCGTGTCTGATTGTGCGTGTGTATACCTGGTTCTGTCTGTCAGTCTGAGTATGGGTGTGTCTGTCACTCTGTATGTGCTTGTGTTTTAAGAGCTAGACGATGACAGGGATATCATTACATTAAACATATTAACCCATTAAACGTGGTTAGGCGTCATTTTAAATTCATACCAAAACTGGCCATTTTCACTTCTGTTAGCCTTCCAGTCCCATCATGGGTCCAGTATTCACCAGTACGGCCATTACGCGTATCATCAAGTTCTACAATCAGGCAAAAGTTACGACTTATTTTTCACATTGTCAGGTCACCGTCGTGAGCCTATCGGTTGCGGGAGATGGCTTGACCATAAAAGCGATTAGCGTGCTTATCGGCAGCACCTATGTAACCTGGTGCAACCCTTGAACTGCCATGGTCAATCCGTATAATGCTAAAAAGACGGTATAATTTGTAATTTTACAGCTTTTATGCCGTAAAATCATCACTACCCAGAACACCAGTTCTGGGTAGTGATTATTTTACGGCATAAATTGCTGTAGATTACAAATTATACACCTCTACATGTATGTATAGTTGTAAGGTCTGATGATCTGTATTTCCGAGTGTGTGCCAGTCAGCAGATGACCCGCGGGCCGACATCGGTCGCCGTGGGCCCGCGCACGACCGTGCGCGGGCCGATGTCGGCCCGAGGGTCATCTGCGTACTGAGAAATCGCTGCCCGGGGCCATGGAGCGTATACGCTCTGTGCCCGGACGCTAGTCTCGCGTATGCCGCCCTAAATCAGAGACCAGCATGCAGCTTTTACAGACAGTTTACATGTAAACACTCGGTCGATAAAGCCCAAGCATTCCGAGAAAGGAAGGGGAGTCGCCCCACATTACACACACCGAGTTCTCTGGAGCAGCCTACAGTCTACGCACTAATCCATCCAGACCTGTCAATGTTCTGTCTTCATGTACGTAGCCAGGCCCAGCCACCTGCAAGAGGCATAGATTTTCATGAGCCCCTGTAGCAGTAGCAGGGGCTCATGAGACTGTGCCTATTGTCGGATGAGTTTACGGTCTTGTGCCTCGAAGACAGACCGCACTCCCGGGGTCGGTGGCGGATTTTCAGCACTTAGCCAGACTCTCTCGTCTGCAAAATGCATAGATCCGCATATGCCTCTGCAGCTGCAGGGGTTCACCCTACACTTTTTCTTGTTTTGTGAGGTTTGCTTTTATGCGCCTCAGAGAAAGACGGCCCTTGGGAGGTCAGAGATAGCGTTTCCAGCACTTGCCCAGAGCCTTCCGTCTGCAAAAGACACAGATTTTTATGAGCTTTATTTTATCAGCGGACTGCAGGTTCTGACGTAAATCCATGCCGACTGTACGTCTTTGTGCATCAGACATCGCCTGGATTTTACCGGTGGGGTTTCCAGCACTGCTTGGCGCTGTGCCCAAAAATCTATTTGTTCTCTCGTTCTGTTGAACAACGAACTCCGTCTACGTGTAAGCGACATTCATCTTCACGAGCCTCCATACCTTGCTGAAAGCTCGTCGTGGATACGTACATGCAGCTTACGTGCGATAAACCCATCTTTAGTTATGTTTCTCAGTAGGAGGAGACTTGGACAGTTTGGTCAAAGACTGACTCAGCCGAGTGTTATTTTTTTGAGTGTGCCATTCACTGCAGGCCTTGACCTTCGCTCGGCTTGCGGTGCAGAAATAGAAACCGGTCGTAGAGGTTGTGGGGTGACTAGCAAGTGGGGGTGGAGGGGTGGACTGGGTAGATTAACCCCTTGGTGCTTGCAGCGACCTGATTTCGGCCGCAGTACAATACCGGTGGCAGCATGCACGAGGGGTTTAATGTATAACTCATTGTCACCACAGTTACATCACCAACAACCACACCACTCCTTTGTTAATCGCTAAGAGGTTTCCAGTTACTGACACAACTGAATTAGCAAAGTGGAGCCTGAACATGCTTTATAAAAGTTAGATTGGGGAAAGGCAGTTTTGAATCACGAAAGAGCCAGAAACAAATTTGTCAAATTTACAACCTTGGGGTTTATACTTTTTATAGGCCACACCACAGTGAGTAATCGCAGAAGGCCTTGATACTAGTACAGCAGCACTAGTAACGTCTGATTATGGGGACAAAAATACAACTTATCCATTTCTTGTACCATTTCTCGTTTCTATAGCTTTAAATCTAACCCTTTGACTGCCAGTAGCGGTTTTTGTCGTGACGATTCCTGCAGGATGTTGTTATTCCTGCAGAAATCATCCCGACAAAAACCGCTACTGACAGCCAGACACCAAAGATTAACACAGACCCATTGTATGATTGTATTACACCATTTGTATTGTTTGTGTTAAGGACATTATTCTTGCTTATGAACACGTACAGCCTTTAGGTTGAAAATCCAGAATTTGAAGACATGGGAGACAGTTCAATCAAAATATTTCAGTGTGGTGCACGAATAATTTGCAACCACTCTTGAACCATCGTGGGCGGTCCTGTATCATGCCATAGTGTGTCAAGGTTTGCCTCATTTAGTACATTTTAACTTGGCGTGAATCATTGTGTGATCTTGGCATAGACAATGTAACAGTGAAGGCTTGAATTAAAATGCACAGCTGTGTCAGAAATGAGTTGTTTCGCCTGTGGGTGCCATGTCTGTATGTCACAAGTTCATGAATTATTTATGCCACTAATGTGCAGTTAGTTAATTTAACTCATTCTACCCCAACACCGAAATCCTTAAATTTTGCCGTTGTCCTCTGAAGACTGTATTGCAGTGCAGGACATAGATCGATCATGATAGTTCAAGGGTGATGCCAGAATAGCTTGGCGCCCATAGGCGCGAAGCTATTCTGGCATCACCCTTGAACTATCATGGTCGATCCTTATCTTCCTGTGGTGTGTCTGGGGTAGAATGAGTTAACCTTCCTCTACTCATCCCAGTTACACAACAGTTACAACATGAGATAAAACGGCGCTGCTGGATGTCACGTTTTAAATAATCAGAGAGTTTGAGAATTTTCATGCGTCTGACTTGAAATCATGGATTATATGAATACTCCGCTTCTGTGCTATACTGTTACCACCCTTGGAACTATCACAATTCACGATCATTCTGTTTTCTGAACTGAAACAGTATGCAGTGCACTCTTCATAAGAAAACGACAGGGGACCCGAAATTGTTGATCGGGAGTATGTAATGTGTAAAGTAATTCACAGAAAGAGCATAGTCAGGACAGGGGACCCAAAATTGTTGATCGGGAGTATGTAATGTGTTAAAGTAATTCACAGAAAGAGCATAGTCAGGACAGGGGACCCGAAATTGTTGATCGGGAGTATGTAATGTGTTAAAGTAATTCACAGAAAGAGCATAGTCAGGACAGGGGACCCGAAATTGTTGATCGGGAGTATGTAATGTGTTAAAGTAATTCACAGAAAGAGCATAGTCAGGACAGGGGACCCGAAATTGTTGATCGGGAGTATGTAATGTGTAAAGTAATTCACAGAAAGAGCATAGTCAGGACAGGGGACCCGAAATTGTTGATCGGGAGTATGTAATGTGTTAAAGTAATTCACAGAAAGAGCATAGTCAGGACAGGGGACCCGAAATTGTTGATCGGGAGTATGTAATGTGTTAAAGTAATTCACAGAAAGAGCATAGTCAGGACAGGGGACCCGAAATTGTTGATCGGGAGTATGTAATATGTGTTAAAGTAATTCACAGAAAGAGCATAGTCAGGACAGGGGACCCGAAATTGTTGATCGGGAGTATGTAATGTGTAAGTAATTCACAGAAAGAGCATAGTCAGGACAGGGGACCCGAAATTGTTGATCGGGAGTATGTAATGTGTAAGTAATTCACAGAAAGAGCATAGTCAGGACAGGGGACCCGAAATTGTTGATCGGGAGTATGTAATGTGTAAGTAATTCACAGAAAGAGCATAGTCAGGAACTCTGAAAAAGTGTTGTTTATCCAAATTTTGCTATACTGTACTTAAATCGGACAGTGTTTCAAAACCCGACACACCACAACAAGACATGGATTGAGCATGATAGTTCAAGGGTGGTGCCAGAACGTAATGGCGCCCACAGGTGCCAAGCTATTCTGGCACCACCCTTGAACAGTCATGCTCGATTTGTCAGTAGAATTGTAATACAGTCCTTCTGAGGGCAACTTCAAAATTTGGGGATTTTCGTTCCTGGGGCAGAATGTGTTAACGTACGCAAAGTTTACTGTATGTGGTCTTCATAGTACAATGCCAACATTTTATGAACTTTGACGTGTGTGTTAACTTCCTTCCTATTGGTAAAGTATAGAAAATTAGTGTGATGAATTTTGTTTCAGATTTTATAGGTTATTTTTCAGAAGGTCCATGAAACACACAGCA
>BTPG01000124.1:0-12968 GCA_036245525.1 Semisulcospira habei | reverse complement strand
TGCCCAAAGGCCAGTTTCCTAAATTTTTTAGTTGACCTCTGAAGACTACCAGTACATTCAAATTCTCGAGGTAGATGGACCATGACAGTTGGCAACTCTAGGCGCCAAGCTATCTTGGCACGAACCTTTAAATGTCAAGGTGGCTCCATATTGTTTTGCCGGTGATAATGTATCTATCGCACAGCATGCACTTTGCAGTATGTGAACTATACTTTGAGGTGGCTCTTTGTTTGACGTCAGTGTTGCTGAGAAAAAAATGACAGTTATAATTAAAGTCTTAACCCATTTAGCCCCAAATCCCTACAGCAGGAGACGGATGGACCATGATAATTTAAGAGTAGTGCCAGATCAGGTTGGCGCCTTTAAATCTCATCTGGCACTACCCTTAAATTATCATGGTGGATCCATCTCCTTTAAACCTTATCATTCGGAATACACCAGTGTGTGAAATAAATTTGACTGAAATGGTTCAAGGGTAGTGCCAGAATAGCTTGGCGCCTCTAGGCGCCAAGTTATTCTGCCGCTACCCTTGAACTAAAGTCAATGGTCTATATCCTTATCAGTAAGTACCATAATGTAGCTTGCATATGGCAGTGTACAAATTTGAAGCTTTGGCCTCAGTCTGATATAGGGTAACACTAACAGACCTGCCAAAATTTGGGAAATGTGGTCTTGTGGTTAAATGGGTTAATGGTGTGTTGATGATTTTATATTTTTGCAGATTTTTTTAAAGTTATTATTTTTTAGCTAATTAACTTTCCATTGATTTTACATACGGTTTTGTGTGGAAGCATTGCATTAGTGAGTGCCATAAAACGTGTGTATGTTTTGTGGTCAGCTCATTATTTAGCTATTTTAGTCACCCCTGGTACTAGTTACTAGTACACCGTGCAAGATAGATTGATCATTGACTGTGTAGTTCTGTTTATTGCAAGATCGTTAAGGGTTGAGTAAGGGTTGCACTTAAGGTGTGTGGAACTGAAAGGTTTCAAACTAAAACTAACACTCTGTTTAATAATTATTTTTTGCAACTTTAGGAGGCACCAATCTAATCTGGCACTACCCTTAAACTTTCTAGGTTGATCCATCTTCGGATGATGCATTATAAGGTGATCCTGAGCTAAAATGTGTTTTTATTGAGGGCATGGTGAATGTGTTTATAACTTAAGTTAAATACATTATTGTCATATTTCACTAACTTTGTTTCCTATCTGTTTCAGATGTGTTTGTGCGCAAGTGTGGGGTGCCGGGAGGGACAGGGAGGGGCCGTGTGGAGGGGGGCGCGGTGAGGCCCGGGGGGTGGGGATGACGGTTGTTCTGCATGCCTGGTCTACGCCGCCTCGCCCACCTCTCCAGGCCAGACATGTCAGAGAAGAAGTCGCCTCCTCAGAAGGTAGTTTAGCGATTTAACCCCATGGTCGCATTTCCAAAACTTTGGAGGCGTTGTCTAATGACTATGTACCAGTTGTACGAGATGGATTGATCATGATAATTCAAGGGTACTGCCAGATGAGCTTGGCGCCTTCAAGCGCCAAGCTTATCTGGCACTACCCTTGAATTATCATGATCAATGCATCTCCTGCTGCAGGGTCCCTAACCTGTTTTGAGCGACCACACTCATTAACCCCTTCACTGTCGGTGATCACGAATGTTGTGTCAGAAACCTCTGCAGGCTGACCGACATTCTAAAAATAGGCACGCAGGACACAGGATTAGGACTAACATTAACAAGAGACATAAATCCACATGAGCCCCTGCGACCGATGGCGCTCATGAGGGTTTATGTCTCTTGCTGCTGGGTAGCGTTTGCCTTTTTCGCCCCGGCAGGTAAGGGGTAAAGGGGCAACATTAGGTGGATGTAGGTAACACTCTTTGCTCTTCCAGACTTATCTTGAACGCCGTTTTTAAAGAAAAAGTTGATTGCTCAGAACTGGTTGAGCATCAGGTGGAAGAGAAGTATTCTGTGGTGTTCGCATCCATGGGTCAGATGGACAAGAATGCATAATCTTGCATCTTGTGGAATTCCCAATTTTAATCTTGTTAACCTGTCTAACCCCATGGCAGCATTTCCAAACTTTTGGAGGTGTAACCCAACGATATGTACCAGTTTCAGGAGATGAATGGACCTTGATAATTCAAGGGAAGTGCCAGATTAGCTTGGTGCCATCAGGTGCCAAGCTCATGTTCCATTCATCTCCTGCTGTAGGGTATTGAGGCTAAATGGATTAAACTCTTTATCATCAACCTGATAACCAAAACATGAATTTCAGTTTTAGACTTAAGAAGGAAACATGCTTTGAAAATGCAAAAACGTTGGACACTCTTTTAATGCATTTAAACCTAAAGCCACATTTCCTCAATTTCCTGTACCAATTGCAGGAGGTGGATTGACCATGATAATTTAAGAGTAGTACCAGATTAGCTTGGCACCAATCATGCACTCCCCATGAATTATCATGGTCGATCCATATCCTGCTGTAGTGTGTCAGGGCTGAATGTGTTAACCTTTTTGTTGTCGATAGCAGTTTTAGTTGCAATGAGTCCTACAGGAATCGTGCCTAAAGTCGCTACTGACAGCCACAGGGTTATTAAGTTGTTAATTGTGCCAATGGACACAGATTCTGTTTTTGAAATCATAAATTCAATGCTAGAGATCCCTAGCCCTCAAGGGGACTTGGATTAAAAAGTTGTTTTAGCAAGCGGCAAAGGTCCTCCTGTTTGCCCCACAACTACACAGGCTCATGAGGATCTATACCTTGTGCAGTTGGGTGGTGGTCAATTTTTCTTGGTAGTGAAGGAGTTTAAAATAGAACTCTCATTTCCACATTTGCCAATTTTCAAGTGGATTCAGGTCTTTCCCACCTGCTGTTACTTGTATCATCATTTATTTAACCCATGTCATACTGAGGCTAAAAGCTCCAAATTTGTGCACTGCCATTGCAAGCTACATTATAGTACTTACAGATAGGATATAGACCAATGGCTTTAGTTCAAGGGTGGTGCCTGAATAGCTTGGCGCCTAGAGGCGTCAAGCTATTCTGGCACTACCCTTGAACTATTTCAGCCAAACTTATTTCACACACTGGTGTATTCCGAATGATAAGGGTTAAATTTTCCTATTGCTTGTTTATTGATGACATTCTATTAGTCAGCTGCACATTTTTTTTTTTTTTTTTTAACTGACATTTAATTAGTCAGCTGTGCATGTTTGTTGCAGGAGCAACTGTTTTCAGTTTGTACTCATTTATTAATGTTTTATGACAGAATTGTGCATATGTTACAGGAGAAACCTATGATAGTGCGCACACCACAGGCAGAGGGAAAAGCCATCAAACGCAAACTCTATCTCCCCAGTCTCACCCACTGATGATGACGGTAAATTCCCATTACTTCTCATGCCCACAAAAGATTTGTGAAGGCTTGTGCGCACACAGCCATGTGGCTGGCTGCATCTCAAGGGGGGTAATTTACATGTACATGTAATTTGTATTAACCCTTTAGCTGTTGGTAGCACTTTTTAACACGATGATTACTACAGGATTCATTGTGACAAAAAGTGCTACTGACTGCTAAAGGTTAATGCATTGTATAAGAGATAACATGAAATTCATGAAGACCATGGCAATTGATGTAATAGATGACAGGGTGACTAGCTACTAAAATCGGTGGCTTTTCACATCATATGAGTAGCATCTTTGTGTATACATTTTTTTACCCATTACATCCTGAGGCTGATTTTTAAAAATGTGCTTGTTGTCCTATGAAGGCTACAGTACAGATTTAGGAAATAGATCAACTGTATTAGTTCAAGGGTGGTGCCAGAATGGTTTGGTACCTCAGGCGCCAATTTATTCTGGCACCAACCTTGAACTATCATAGTCAACATTTATGTCAAGCTATGGGTGTGTCAGGATGAAAGAGTAATATTAAATCTAATTCCAGTTTGTTTGTTGCAGACAAGAAAGTGACCCCAAAAAGGAAGCGACCTCTGGGTCTTGATGCGACCTCCCCTGACCCTGGCAACAGCTCATCCCCGCGGGGCGGATCCACCAATGTCAACCGGCTCAGTGTCCCCCTCTCAGAGCGCCAGCAGATGGCAATGCTCATGCGTATGACTGACGAGTCATCACAAGGAGGTGGGGCCCAGTTTACAGTGTTGGCGTTTTACCCGCAGTTACTGTTCAAACCCCAGTGCTTTTGCCTGTTTGCTGTACATAGGGCTTTTTATCAAAGTGATTCCTGCAGGAACCACCTCAACAAAAGCACTACGCACAGCCCAGGAGTTAGCCCAGTTGACACAGATTGTGTTTCTACACATCCTTTGCTAATTCCACACCAAAATAATAATAATAACGGTTATTATATGGGCGCTTTACCCAATTCTGCGAATCGGCTCAAAGCGCTGAGAACTGCACCCAACACGCACACTCACGTCAAACACACATATACACTCTGAAGACAAACACAGTACAAGACAAACACAGGATATTCACGTGGTGCGAAGGGTCAGCTCAGCTACTGAGGTTTTGGAAATTTTAATGACTTGTATTTTAAATTTATTAAGTGGCCTGAAATCGGTACCACAGTGTTCTACCAAAATGTTCTAGCTTTCTCAGTAACATGGATTCAGAGTGGTGTCAGCAAAAGGCATAGATCATGATGAGCAGGAACTTATGAGGATCTATACTTCTTGCGGTCGTGTGACATGGTGTTCAGATTTTCTCAGCACTGTGCGGGCCGAGATAGACACCCATAACATTGACTGCTCTTGTACTTATGCAGGGGAGATAATTTGAAATACGGTCACCAACAAATATATTTTTTAATCAGAATATTTTGCAAAATCACGGTTTCTCAAGGTGATTTGAGCAGTGAAACAAAAATGTTACGCTTTCTCAGTTGCTTTGAATGTAATAAAAAGAAAAATTAAGTCCCTGGTACTTAATCTATTAATTATTTAATTACTTTTCTTTTCAGATTCTTCGCCAAAACCTTCTTCGCCTCCTCCTTCTGTGACCTCTACCAAGCGAACACCAGCTGACAAAAAAGTCAACAAACGAAACGACCGTGGTGAAACGCCGTTGCACATTGCTGCCAAGCGTGGAGACGTAAAACAGACCAAGAAACTCATCAAAGCCGGAGCCAGTGTGAACGTTAAAGATTGGGCTGGTTAGTATCACATTGGTCAAATACTCAAATCTGGGATCTGTCCTCTGAAGACTAGTTGGTCAGATGCTCAAATCTGGGGTCTGCTGTCTGGACTACAGTTCAGGAGACAGATTGACTGAGATAGTTCTAGGGTGGTACCAGAATATGATCAACCACGATAGTTAAAGGGTGGTGCCAGAATAGCTTGGCACCATGAGGCACCAAGCTATTCTGACACTACCCTTAAACTATCATGATCGATTTATATCTTGCTGTACGGGTCAGTACAATTTACAGGGATAACGGCACACAGACCAGTGCAATTTAAAAAATTTGATTGCTTGTTTCCAGGCTGGACACCACTTCATGAGGCTTGTAATCAGGGCAACGTGGAGGTGGCTAAACAGCTGTTGAGAGCTGGTGCCGACGTGAACGTGCAGGGATTCGACGACGACACACCACTACACGATGCAGCTGGCAATGGACACAGCAAGGTACACAACTCACATTGTTCTTGGTAACCCACTCTTTACCTCGGCCCTCACCGTTTCCCCAAATCCCCATCCCAACAGACCCAGCAAGGTATACAATGCATGGGTCGTTTTTGGTCCCCCAACATATGATCAGTGTTCTTCAGTGCTACCTGTCATTAACGACGCTCATTTGAGTGGCTACATCCTAAAATCAGCGTTAACTCTATTAACATATTAACCTATTTAGCCCTGATGCCCTACAGCAGGAGATGGATTGACCCTGATAATTCAAGGGTAGTGCCAGATTGGCTTGACGCCTGAAGTCACCAAGCCAATCTGGCACTACCCTTGAATTATCAGGGTCAGTCTATCTATTGCAACTTTTACATAGTTGTTAGGTAACACCTCCAAAATTTGACAAAGCGGCCATTGGGCTAAATGAGTTAAAAACTGACAGGTGATCTCTCAGAAAGGTGGTCATTCAATACAGGTTATGGTGTAAGATAATCCCACCCCACCCAACTCTCCCACCCCTTTAACCATTCAGCCTCAGAAGCCTACAGCAGGAGCTAGATTGATCGTGCTGGCTGGACGTGCTAGACAACCCTCGAACCATCGTGGTCAATCTGTCTCATTAATTATAATGAATTGAAGGAAGGTACATCGTGCTTGTGTTGGTCTCAGTATTAAAATGGTTGATCTGTCTCTTAATCTGTAATGTATGCCTTCATAGGACAATATGCAATTTTTTTCTTTAAAAACAGCCTCAGGATGTAATGGGTTAAGCATAGTCCCTTACCAGTAAGAGGATTCACACATAATAGTACATGTACCTCATTTGCTTACAGCATGCACTTGATCTTTAAGAGGATTATAGGGGCATTTTGCCTAAACCGGCTCTGTTTAATGAGGGATTAAATCTATTTCTGGTATGTAGCCTGGGTGGATGCATCTCCACCCGCCCACTTAACCCTTTTAGCTCTGACACTACAGCAGCAGATTGATCAATCATGATAGTTCAAGGGTGGTGCCAAAATAGCTTGGCACCTGGAGGCACCAAGCTATTCTGGCACCACCCTTGAACAGTTGTGGTCAGTTGGTCTCCTGAACTGTATGTACTGTGTAGTCTGAAGACAACTCCCAAATCTTGGACCTCGGTGTGTTAAAGCCCACAAGTCGCCTTAGCCCAGTTTTTCGGTCACAACGAAATCATATGATGGCATTCTGCAGCTTTTACCTTTTATGGCAAAATATCACTGTGCCTGATCACAAATGAAAGCAGGCACAGTTACAATGAGATGAGTCAGTGTCATTGTTGTGAATTCAACGCTGAAAGTGTACCAGTAGTCACTAGTCTGACACTTGTGCTGTTAATAGCGTTTTAAAGGAAAAAGTCTTGGAATGGTGGCTGATAATTAGGTAGCTTCATGTGTGCTTGAAGTGCTGAAATTGATAAAAGTTCAGAGGCATAGGAAAATGAGTTCTTAGGTCTTTTACAAAAATAGAGTTTGTGTTTTTGGCTCATGTGCAAAGTAAAAGTGAGCAAGTTTTTTTCCCAGTGGTCGTCGGTGGTAAACCTTAATGTTTGCATTTTCTCAGACTATTCAAGGAAGATTTTTCAAACTTGGCCCAAGGATACTTTGTGGCAAGACCTTTCTAAACATACCAGTTTGAGTGACATCTCACAAAGGTCAAGGTCACAGGGGATCAGGAAATAGGTAAAAAATAGCTATATTTTGACATAATTCATTTTTTATCAAATACTATTCACAACTTCAAACCCAAACTTAATACAAAGATACCTGATGGTAAGACCTTACTATTCATACTAATTTGGTTGATCCCTCCGAAAGGTCAAGGGTCACAAAAGCTCAGGAAATAGGTGAAAAATCTCCATATTTTGACAAACGTTGATTTTCTCAAATACTATTCACAACTTCAAATGCACATTTGGTACAGAGATACCTGATGGTAAGACCTATCTATGCATACTCATTTGGATTACCCCTTGGAAAGGTCAAGGGTCACAAAGGACTCAGGAAATAGGTCCAAAATAGCCATATTTTGACAAAAGATGTTTTTTTCTCAAATACTATTCACAACTTTAAACCCAAACTTGCTACAGAGATACCTGATGGGAAGACCGTTCTATGCACACTAATTTGGTTGATCCCTAAGAAAGGTCAAGGGTCACAAAGGACTCAGGAAATAGGTCCAAAATAGCCATATTTTGACAAAAGATGTTTTTTTCTCAAATACTATTCACAACTTTAAACCCAAACTTGCTACAGATACCTGATGGTAAGGCCCATCTATGCATACTAATTTGGATGACCCCTTGGAAAGGTCAAGGGTCACAAGAGGCTGGCAAATGTGTGTGTAAAATGCCGATATTTGATAAAATTGTAGGTATTACCAATATTTTTGCAAATTCTTCAGCCAAATTTGGTACAAAGATAGCTGATGATAAGACCTTTCTATGCATACTAATTTAGTCGACTCATCACAAAGGTCAAGGGTCACTGGGGGTTGACAGATGTGTGAAAAATGCTTACATTTTCAGAAAACATGGATTTTGCTGTTGCATAAGCCAGCCCTTGTGACAAAGGTCACACATGTAAATCTGTCATACACATGAGCCATAATGGCTTTGCCTTTCTTGTTTAAAGGTTTATTAGATCCATTAGTTGGCTGTGGGATTTATTTCCTCAAAAACATTACCGATGACATGGCTGATAGGAAGTGTCTACTTACTCTCACAATTTTAGCCTAGGAACCCGTTGTGCCCCTGCACCAACCGGGAGGCACTCGGGGAACCCCCAGAGGGGCCGAGAGTGATCTCCCGTGACTGCCTATCCGGTTCCGAGTCATGTGATGATTACTCAGTTTAGTCTACTTAGCTCGTCTAGTGCAGACGTGTTTTGCTAGCCTCCGGCTTCGCTTACTTTCGACCGGTTTGGAACCCGTCTTTGTCTTTTGTTGGGACCTGCTTCGCTTGCGGGCTCTTGCCATGTGCTGCTACTTTCGGCTGCTTCTTCTTCTGCCTCTGCTGCCTTCTCGCCTCTTCGGTTGGCCTCCTTTCCCGCCTTCGGCGCTGTTGTGGTATGGAGGTGTCGTCCCCCGCTCCTATGGCTGCGGAGAGGTAAGGTAGTTGATTGGCCTTCGGCCGGCTTCCAAGCGGGTCGCCGGTCGTGAGCACTTCTCAACCTTTGATTGTCTAACCTGGCGCCGCGCTTTGTTTCTCGGCTTGGCCCTGGGGCCTACGCCGTGTCGCTTAATACCGAGCGCTGGCGCGTAAACTGTCTTTGTTTTTCATGCAGAGATTGACCAATGAAACATGTGTTGTGCAAGACGGCTTTCCGTCTTTTGTTGCGGTTACGTTGGGTCGCCGGGTGCTGGCGGAGTGTTGCTGCGCTCCGGACTCTTAGCTTGCCGGCCTCGTGCCTGGGCGCTCGCACCTTGGGGGGTGAATTGTGTGTTCACTTTGGGTATGTTGACTTTGTCACCTTAGTTTCCCCTTTCCCCTTGTTGGGCGCGGCCACGTGCTCTCGCTTGTACGCTTGTTTGTTTGTGTGTTGCAGTTGCCAAGTGCGGGCCTGCACCCTCTGCGGCGACTTCCAGTGGCCAACGGACAACCACGCTGTATGCCTCCCTTGCTCTGGCTGTGCCTCGGGCCGCTCTTGTGACCTCTGCTCCACGTGGCCAGAACTGAAGTGGTCGCAGCTTTGGAGATTTTACAGGCGGGACCGGCCGTTACCTGTGAGTAACCCTCCTGTCCAAGCGTCCCCCAGTGTGTCGGGAGCAGGGACCAAGCTTGTCCGTACGGACCCCATGGATAGGACGCCGCTTAGGACGCGTACACCCAGCACTGTTCGGACATCTGACCCTGCCTTGCAGACCTCAAGTGCCGTCCTCCCTGAGCTCGGCCCAAGGGGACGCGACCCTCACCGCCCCTTGTCTGCGGTCAGTTCTCGCTCGTCTCTCACGCCCGCGCACTCCTACGAGGAGTCAAATTACCGGCAGGGAGCCCACCTTTTAGCGCCCGGCTCTCAGAGACGAAGTGCTACGCGACCAAGGACTCACGACTCTAGGGCTTCTCCCTATTCGCCGCGATCTCGCTCGCCGTGGGACTCTCGTCGTCGGCATCATCATTCTCGTCGGACACCCACCAGCCCCCCTCGCCTGGTTGCGGCTTTGCCGCGGTCTTCTTCGCGCTACCGGCGGTCTTCGCCCCATCGCTCTTCGCGTCGGCCGTCTTTTTCCCCTAGGCGTCGCTCCGCGCGGAGCCCTCGCCGGGAGGGTCGCCCTCATTCCCGTCCTCGTAGTCGCTCTCCCTGCTCCTCCCGGCTGGACGCCTCTCGGGGACCTCTCCGTTCTCGCCGCTGCAGTCTGCTTGCCGCTCCCCCTCCTCCCTGGGACGAGGACGCCTTGAGTTTGCTGGCTGAGGATTCTGCTTCTGCCCTGCTAGGCCCAGGTAGCCGTTCCCCCGCCTCCCGCTCGTCCTTTTCGGACATCTCGGACTCTTCTCCGCTGCCTTCTTCTTCTCGCGCGGCTACTTTGCTCGCCTTGGATGAGGCCGCCCGCATCGTTTCCGCCTCCCTCCCAGTCGACGCTTGCCCTCCGTCTCCCCCCCCCCCCCCCCCCCCCACCCCCTCAAGCGCAAGTATCGGCCTTCGTCGATGCTGGTCGGCAGACGAAGAAGTTTAAGTCTCTCCCTCAGCCTCCTGGTTTCAGCGACATGCGGGACGCCTTCTCCGCGCACCTCCTCGCTGCCCCTAGGGAACATCAGTTTTTCGGCGACCGCAGATGGCCCCCGGCCTCGACATCGCATTCCGGCAGGAGTGGTACTCTGGCTTCCTCCAATTGTGACCTCATGCGTCGAGATGCTGTCCTGCAGGCTTGCCGGGGTATGCCTTCGGACCTGCAGAACCAGTTGCGTCGTGCCCCCTAGGTGGATCACTTCTGTTTGGCGATACCTGGTCTTCGATACCTAAGATCGCGAACTCGGATCGGTGGCCTTCCAAATCTGCGCCTTCTCGCTTTCGCTCCTCCCACAAGGCCGCGGGTCACGCCCTGCGGGGCTCCGGACTTCCTGCGTCCTCAGACCCCCTCCCTTCTTGTAACCCCCGCCGCCGCCCTGCCTTTGGTCGACCCGGTCAGGTCCTTTGCCCCCGCCCGGTCCCGACCTGCCCGTCGCCCTGGGCGCGGGCGGGCCCACCCACTGACTCCCTAGCTCCGCCCCCGCCGACCGTCTTGGGTCCTCCAGTCGGCGGGAGGCTTGCCCGGTTCAGCGAAGAGTGGTTTTCGCTGTTCCCAGACGACCCCTGGATCAGGACCACCGTCTCCGACGGCCTTCGGATTTCGTTTCGCTCTCCTCCTCCGCTGCGCCGGTCCCCTGTGTGGATATCCGTGCCCTCCGACCCGTTAAAGTGCAGCGCTCTGCGTTCCGAGGTCTCCGCTCTTCTGCAGAAGTGTGCCACGGAGGTGGTTGTGCTTCACGGCTCCCCGGCCGTCTACAGTCGCCTCTTCCTGGTGCCCAAGCTGGGCAGCAGGTGGCGCCCGATCATCGATCTTTCCAAGCTGAACTCCTTCATTTCGGCTCCTCACTTCCGCATGGAAACCGCACGGTCCCTCAGGGCCGCGGTTCAGCCAAGGGACTTCGCCGTGAGCTTGGATCTGTCGGATGCGTATTTACATGTTCCCATTCACCCTGCCTCCAGGAAGTACCTGCGCTTCGCCTTCGACGAAGCAGTCTACCAGTTCCGGGCCCTCCCATTTGGTCTCAACCTCAGCCCTTGGGTATTCTCTCGCCTGATGGACGCGGTAGTGGCCAAGGCTCGTCAGTCATCGTCCAGCCCTACCTCCAATTACCTCGACGACCTTCTCATACGCAACCAATCGGCGACTGTTCTTTCAGCGGACGGAGACGCCTTGATCCTGCTGTTAGCGCGACTAGGTTTTCTCCTCAACAGAGGGAAATCGGATCTCTCGCCCAGTCGCCGATTCGTCCACCTAGGCATGGACTTCGCTACCGATCTGAACTTGGTTCGTCTTTCAGAACAGCGGATCCAGAGGTTAGCCTCCTTGACCGCCGACCTTTGCCGGCTAGACGCAGCACCTGCCAGGACTTGGCTACAGCTTCTCGGAACGATGAACGCCGCTGCAGATCTCCTTCCCCTAGGGCGTCTCTACTATCGGCCCATACAGCTGCACCTCCTCCTTCACTGGCGCCCGTCCTCCGCCGACTTGGCAGCCTCGGTACCGGTCACTGCGCTTCTTCGTCCCCATCTGCTGCGCTGGATGGATCCGGCGTGGCTGGCTTCGGGAGTTCCCCTCGCGTCTCCCCCTCCTCGCCTATCTCTGTGTGTCGACGCGAGCCTCTCAGGGTGGGGTGCCCACCTGTTTCCGGACTTCCGAACGACGTCGGGAGCCTGGCCGCCAGAGATGTCTGCCCGTCACATCAACTGGTTGGAGCTTCAGGCTGTTTGGCAAGCCCTCATCACTTGGGAATCGAGTCTGCTGCACCAGGAGCTCTTGGTCCTTTCCGACAACGCGATGGTGGTGGCGTACCTTCAGAAGCAAGGCGGCACTCACTCTCCCGACTTGTGCATGCTCACCTACCGGCTGATGCTTTGGTGCCAGTCCCGCGGCATCTTCCTTCGAGCGAGACACATTCCGGGTCACTCGAACGTCCTGGCCGACTCGCTCTCGCGTCGTGGTCATATGTTACACACGGAATGTTCGCCAGGACCATTTCCAGATGATCTGCGCCCACTGGGAGACTCCTCAGATCAATCTGTTTGCCACGAGGTGGAACCATCAGCTTCCCCTCTTTGTCTCCCCGGTCCCGGATCCCCTGGCCTGGGCTGTCGACGCTCTCTCCATCCCCTGGGACGGTTTGATCGCGTACGCCTTTTCCCCGACGGTCCTTGTCCCCAAAGTCCTCCTCAAATTCCGGGGATCCAACGCCATTGTTCTCCTGGTCGCCCCATTTTACTGGAACCGCTCTTGGACCACCGACCTCCTCAGCCTCGCCACGGGCCCTCCTTTGCGCTTACCGACGACCCAGACGATGCTCAAACAGCCTCGACAGGCCCTTTTCCACCCGTGCCCGGAGCGTCTCCTCCTTCACGCCTGGAGGTTGTGCGGCGTGCCCTCACCGCTAGAGGCTTCTCGAGTGCAGCAGTGGAGGTGATCTCTTCGGCCCGCAGACCCTCAACATGACGCGTCTACGAGGGAAAGTGGCGAGTGCTGTGCGCCTGGTGTGAGGACCTCCGTCTCGACCCCACTGGTTTGACTCACCCCCAGCTCGCGGACTTCTTCCTCTGGCTCTTCAGAGACCAGGGT